>JAVJIF010034701.1:0-40396 GCA_038442645.1 Agave tequilana
TGGTAATATACATTCCAACAGAAATAGCGCAAGTACATGGTTATCACAGAGAATAATATAACATTACATGAATGTTACAATACCAGGAAGTACAAAAGTACATAATACATGATGAGATATACAAAAATAGAGATGTGCTCACGAGTAACAAGAGGGCCTCGGGAGCCAAATAGGAGAAGAACCGGGAAGAACTACGGCATGATCAAGCTCCCGCTGCACTCTGATCTGCTACAGTCAAGCCACCGTGATCCAGGCTCTGAAATTCTGGACATGAGAATCCATGGTTGTTAGCAACCCCAGCGAGTACAAAAAAATAAAGCAGATGGCGGTGCATAAACAGATACATGTGTACAGGAAATGTGTATCGTGATATAAACATGTAAGAACATGAAATATGACAGTCAGTAAAGCAACTACAGGAATCATTATATAAGCTCACATTACCGATCAGTGAGATTAGTACGTCGAAGGAATAATCCAAACAAGGAAACCCTCATATATATACCATGTACATCACGTCACGTAATCTGAGTTTATATAATCTGACTTTTCCTTCACAACAGTATAATAATGAAATAATATGGAAGCAACCAAATAATCCAACAAGATAGCACAAGTATAAGTGGTGGCAGTATAGGTCAGAATATAGCTAGTCATATGTCAGGAACAGGTTATTATAATTATTACTCATCTGATTTGTATACATCGGTATGTGTCCCATCCCACATACCTCAGCATACAGACCAAGGAGTAAGTTATTGGAACTGATGAAGATCGACGAACCATGCTTAGAATGGGTCCCGTACATGCCCGGGACAACGGTCCAGGAGTATCCGGTACTGAGCCGGAACGTACCGCTAGGTACCGGGACTTATTGTACGCCCGAACAGGAATAGGATGTCACCGCTCCCACAGATAATAGCTAGGGGCTTATGGTACAACCGGCAGGCAGGGGAGTAGGGGTGCCGTACACCCCACGGAAACGCCTGTGGCCTCCAGGTCGATCCAATATATATGGCCGCGCGACACGATAAGGCCATCATAAACATGGAAACTATATCGGTAATCATCAGTTTCCCCCATCCCGGTGTAAGTTGTCTACTTATTATAATTTGTCCAGTAATGATGTCCACAAAGTATTTATAGTGATCATATTCATGGTTATCCTATTACGGGTCAACAGGAGTATAGTATCAGGATAATGTCAGGGCCTCCCTATTTCAGGGGTTCAAGTATACAGAGTACAGGAGCTCAGGAGTACCAAATATCTGGTAATAATAATACAATAATCATGTCATGTCCCCGTAACAGTGATAGTCATGAATATGTCAAATAATGTACGGGTATCAGGCATGGTAATGTCTGGTCAGGAGTCATGATGTTCAGGTCCAGGTATTTATACCACATGAAAACATAGCATATACCGTATGTCAAGAACAGACGTCAGTATCAAGTATCAGTGTCCAATGTCAGGTGATAAGTGTAGCAAGACAAGTATCGGGGTCGGGTATCACATGTCGAATATAGTATGGCAAGTATCAATACCAGGTGTCACATATCACATATAGCATGTCAAGTATCCGTACCAATATAGCATGAAAGATCGGTGTCAAATACAGCATGGCAATATCGGTATCAATTATTGCATGGTAATTATTAGAATTAAATATGACAATTATCGAAATTAAATATAGCATGGTAATTGTTGGAATTAAATATTAGCATGGTAATATTGGTGTCAATTATTGTGTGCCGGTGTAAATACCAAGTGCCGGTGACAAAAATCATATCCCTAGTGTAACATGCCAAGTGTCGGTGTAAATACCGTGTACCGGTGTAAGGGCCAAATGCCGGTGTCATAAATCACATATCAGGCATACATGTCCAAGGTCGGGTAATACCGAGTGCAACATCACATATTTATTTTACATAGCATGATATCAGGTATTAAATTTACGGTAAATGGTATTAAGCATGCTAACATATCCATACATCCCATCCATGCTTAAAATACAAGAGTATTTATTTTTAAATGTATTAAAAATACTCGCATAATATTAAAGTAGAGGCATGCCAAAAATAAAGTTGTACTCGCCTGAAACCGGTAAATACCGTTTAAAATCCGGAGAATCAGCGAACCGTCCGAGTAACCTCAAGCCCACAATATATATTAAAATATATAATTATAAATATTTATAAAATTATTAGAGAGGGAATGAGAGAGGAGAGAGAGAGAGGAGAGAAATTTGTAGGAAAAAGGGGGGGGAAAGGGGTGTTATTTTGAAATAATTAGGGATTTAAGGAGGAGGGTAGAGGGAAGTAATTTTTAGAAAAGGAGTGGGGGTATTTTAGGAAGAGGGGTTTGTTTTATTTAGGGAGGGATAAAAGAAAAAGGAAAGAAAGAAAAGAAGAAAGAATGAATGAAAGGAAAAGAAGAAGGAAGGTGGAGGGTGGGTGGCCGGCCGGCCACCGCCGGCGCCGGCGGCCTGCCGGCGGCGCGTCGCCGCCGGCGGGGAGGAGGCGCGCCCGCGCGGGAGAGGAGGTAAGGGTGTGGGTTTTCTTTGTTGTTGTTGTTGTTGTTGTTGGAAGTGATGGTGGGTGGTGGTGTTGTGGTGGTGGTGGTGGTGTTGGTGGTGTTGGGATGATAGAGGAGGTGGAGGAGGTGGTGATGGAGTAGTTAGAGGGAAGGATTTGATGGTTGTGAGGGGGAATTGGAGAAATTGAAGGTGGGTATGTGATGGGTTTTTGGAGAAATTGAGGAGGAGGAGGAGGAATTTGGGTTGTTGATGGTGGAGGAGTATTGTGGGGTGTTGGGGATGCGGGGCGGCGGCTAGGCGGCGCCGGAGGCGGCGGCGGCGGTGGTGGAGCGGCGGTGGAGTGGGATGCATGAGTTGAGTGTTGGAGGTTGAAGATGAAGTTGTTTTATTTGATTTGTTTTGATTTTTTTGTTTTTGAAAAATGAATGTATGAATTGGTGTGATTTAATAGAGAAGGAGAGGAGTAAATGAAGATGGTGAAATGGTGGTTGATCGCTGTTCACAGCCCATGCCCTGCGTTTCTCCTTGCTGCGTTGGTGAAGAAAAATAGGAGTGTGTGAAGGAGAAGAATAAAAAAAGAGAAAAAAGGAAAAAGTCAAAAAGGGAAAAGGATTTATAAAATAAAATAAAATAAAATAAGATAAAATAGTTTAAAATTTTTTATTATTAAGTATTTTATTTATTATAATTTCTGAAAGTATAAGTAGTAGGGTAGAGAAGGAAAAGTACGGAAAGTCAAGACCGGTACTAAATATTATTATTTTAATAAGGCGAAAATTTGACTGTTTTAGAATCCTTTCGAAAAATTCTCAAAAATAGCAAATATTATTCTAAGATGTTGTGAAATCGGATTTAAAAAATATATTGTAGTTTTCAAAATAAAATCCTGGAATCTTCCGGCGATACCGGCCGACACCAGGATCGGTCAAATTTTGATAAATTTGAAAAAATCTCAAAAATGTTTTTAGTTAGAAATGATATTCTAAGATGTACTGTGAAAGCCGTTTTTTGAAAATTCAATCCCATTTGAAAACTAAAAATTCAGGAATCAGTCAGCGATGCCGACCGACATCGGTTTAGAGATTTTGCAAATAATTCTGAAAAATTCCAGAAAATCATGAAAAATCTAAAATTTAGAAAACAGTCTCTGAAACTGAAAACGGTCCAATCGGACTACCAGAAAGTCAAATCGGGCTCTTGGTTGGTATCGGGTTCCTGGTCCGGGTCATGGCTTACAGTAGATCTGAGATCCAGATCTGATACTCAAACAATATGAGAAATCACAACTTAAAAACTAATATTAGGAGAAAATTACAATAACATGATCGAAAAAGTTGGGACACGTATCTGGGTACGTATCCCGGGAATGGGGTGCTACAGTTTCAATGTGGAAACGCAAGAATCCCCTTCCTTGTTCTTTTTGTGTTTTTATGTGCACCATCATTATTTTATATCCCCTTTCTCTCTCCTCATTAATGCCTCTCTTCCAAAAAAAGTCTCCTCCTGATATTCCAACCCCTCTCATCATCACAACCGGCATGTGGCCAAGAGATATCAAATCCCCCTCAATCTTGCAAATAAACCCCTCACCTTTATTTATTTGCATCACCTTCTTATCCAACTCCTATAAATACCCCCTCTCCTTCTCTTTCTCTTCATTTTACTTCTCCTTCTTCTTCCTTGCTTCCTGCAGCCAACCGAGAAGCCACCAAGAGAGAGAGCTCCTTCTTTTGCTTCCTTTGTTTACCCAAACTCCATCTTCTCCACAACTTCTTCACCAAACTTCACCACCTTCAACCTCCTTCCATCACTTTGTGAGAACCGGCCACTCCTTTGGATTGGGGCCGTGTTCCTCTCCGTGGCAAGACTTAGGGCCGGTACCCTCCTTTTGGATTGGGGCCGAACTTCCCTTCGTCGAGCACAGCAAGGAATCTTGTCGGCGGGTGATTTTTCCTCGCTAAGACTTTCCTAACGCGGATCTCACCCCCGCGTCTAGGCTATTCCTTAACGCGCCCCGCGCGTTTCTGTATTGACGCGACGCAGAACCCACGTCCGCGTCCGCGTTTCCCTCGCGTCCGCACTTGAACGCAGACCTCGCGTTTGAGGCATCTATGCGACGCGAATCCCGCGTCTGCTATCCCGGTCTGCCATTCTCGCGACGCGATCCCCGCGTCTGTGATTCCCGCGTCTGGTGCTTTCCGCAACGCGATCCTCGCGTCTACTCTTTCCCACGTCTGTTTATTTCCTGCGACGCGACTCCGCGTCTGCGCCCCCCGCGTTTCACTTCCCAAGCCTGCGTCTCCCTGTGTCTCCTTCTCTCCCAATATTTATATTATATTATATTATTGGCGCGTGCGCGAGTTCCATGGATTCCTGACTTTTCGGCTTTCCCGTGTTTTAGGCGAGTGTCCTCGCTCTCGCCTCCATTTGGGTTTTCCCCGCTTCGTCGGGTCGATATGTATTCCATTTCATGTATTCTGTATTGGGCTGAGTCCCTGTATTGTGTATGGCCGAGTGCCAATGACTGGACATGTATTGCTCTGTGACGATGCTTGTACTAGGGTAGTTTCATCCCTGTACATATACTGCATATGATGTACTTGTTGCTTTATTACATGTGGTACTAACATTGCAGGTCTCTCAGGCTTGCAGACTCCGTCGCTCACTATCTCGAAAGAGAGGTGATTGGACCGGCAGGTCTCCCGTTATGCAGCCTCCTCCGGTCACTCACTATCTCGAAAGAGAGGTGATTGGGCCGGCAGGTCTCTCGGTATTTCAGCCTCCGGTTCTCACTATCTCGTCAGAGACGTGATTGGGACCGTCAGGTCTTTCGGCTTCGCCTGGTTATCATGACCAGCGTTCAGCGCTTTACCTCTAGAATCGTCTAGGCGGATGCTGCCGGATTTCCTACTCGCACTTCAAGCCGAGTTGTTCCGGTAACCTTGCCCAGACGCTCCAGGGATAAATCCTGTTTGCTGTCTGTATTCCAGCTTGCTCAGCTCCGCTTGGTTGTGCTCAGCTACTGCTTTACTACATGCTAATGCCTGTCTCCTGTTTATACTACTTGTCATTACATGATACCATTTAACACATGTATATCACCTGGCATGCTACTACCTGGCAAGACCCCTTGTTATGACATGACTTGCCACCAGACTAATATCAACCTCTTGACATGATTGGTTACCTGACTCCTGTTATGTACACCTGTCATTAATACTCGACTTGTGATTATCACATTACGGGAACCCTGACCTGTTATCCTGAATGGAACTAAGTGCCACATGGAACAAAGTGCCACACCATACTCGGTGGGGGCCACCTCTTGAATCTGTGGGGGCCACCTCTAGAATCCATCCCCTCAGAGCAAAGTGCCACATGGAAACAAAGTGCCACACCATACACGGTGGGGGCCACTCTTGAATCTGTGGGGGCCACCTCTTGAATCTGTAGGGCCATTTCCTGTCATGACCCGTTATTCCCGTAATCTGTTAATATTGATAAGTTATAATAAGCAACTTGCACTGGTTTGGGGGAAACTGATGGGCCCTGATTAATCATGTTCATGGTGGCACTATCGAGTCACGCGTGGCCAAATACTTGGGGATCTCCTGCGGCCACCAGGGATTCCGTGGGGTGTACTGCCCCCTACTCCTGATTATTCCTGCCGGGTATGCACACGCCCTAGGCCTATTTCTATGGGATCTGCGATACTCTATTCCTGTTCGGGCGTCCATAAGTCCGGTACCTAGCGGTACGTTCCGGCTCAGCACCGGATACTCCTGAACCGTTGTCCCGGGCATGTACGGGACCCATCCAGAACATGATTCATCGAACTTTAATCAGTTTCCAAATAACTGGCTATATAAGTTGTGAGTGGAAGTATGTGGAATGGGACACATACTGAAGCTTGGAACTTAGGCGGCCCCAATAATAATAGCTATGTGATCTGTTTGTGTTGTTTTGTAACTCGGACTGTATACGCTTGGATTACGGTGACATGAGATAAAAGTATATAGATGGAGGTTTCCTTGTTTGGATTATTCCTTCGAGGTACTAGTCTCATGGAGCCTAACCTAAGTGTCTACGATTGGTTTTGCTCGTAATCGGCTTTACATCGGTTTTAACGGTTTTATCGGTTTTATGTTAGTTTAGGAGATATCTAGTGGTGCCCGATATGACTCCTGTATTCCTATTATGATTCATGTTATGATTCCTGTTATGTACTTCCTGTTATAACCTACCTGTCTCTTGTTCTTATCTGATCATATCATGAGTACTTCCTACTTGATATCGTTTGTTTTATGCACACTTGTGCTCATCCTGGCTCGCCACTTGGCTTTTGTATCACCACTCGCCTGGGAGTTTCATCTGACTCCCTGGATCCTCATGTCCAGGTCATAGAGCTTGGAGCGTGTGGATTCTCCGTTGCTGATCAGAGAGTGGCGCAGCGGTAGCGTGGATCTCCAGCAGACCGTCCAGAGTCTTATCTTTCCAGGCCCCCTGTGGTGCCTCTCGAGTTTCCTTTAGTAAACTCGTGAGTGCCTTTTATACTGTTCATACTTGTACATCTCTTTGTAATCTCACAATTGCGCATATCAGTGATGTAATATTCATGTAATATTGATCACCTCTGGTGATAACTTTGTAATTGTACTCATGTGTTGGAATGTATAATGCACCACTTGCTTCCGTACTCTGATTCTTGCCTGTACTGATGCTTAGCGTATATACGTGAAGGTACTTCTGACTTGCGTATATACGTTGCAGTAATGCCTCCGTATCCGCCAGGATCGGGGCGTTACAAACGATGTCCTTCATGTTCCAGACATCCGCAAGAATCAATCTCTGGATCTATACTTAGTAAGAAAGGATTTAGAATAGTCTTTGAATCGACAAATTTGTACTTACTAAGGAGGGATGTATGTGGGAAAGGGTTATCTTGTTGATGGACTTTTTAAAGCCAATGTTGCAGTGGTTGATAAAAAGTCCGTGTATTTGTACCCAAAGCTAATAAAAGGAAAATCTTCTGTTTATTTGCTTGAGTCTCCTATTTTGTGGCATGCTAGATTAGGGCATGTAAATTACAAGTCTTTGAAAACTATCTAATCTGGGATATATTCTAAACTCAACTTGGAAGAAATTCGCAAGTGTGAGGTTTGTGTTGAGGCCAAGTTGGCTAAAAATTCATTTCACTCAATAGATCGAAATACAGAACCTTTAGGGTTAATTCATAGCGATCTATGTGACTTGAAGTTTATGCCAACTAGAAGCGGTAAAAAGTATTTCATTACTTTTATCGATGACTGTACAAGATACTGTTATGTGTATCTTTTGAATAGTAAGGATGAGGCAATAAATATGTTTACAACATATAAAGCCGAAGTTGAGAATCAACTCAACAAGAAAATCAAGATTCTAAAATCCGATAGAGGCGGAGAATAAAATCAAATGATTTTAGTGAGTTATGTGCTAGTTTCGGTATAATACATCAAACTACAGCACCATACACTCCTCAGCAAAATGGAATTGCTGAACGGAAGAACAGAACTTTGAAGGAGATGGTTAATTCCATGCTCGTAAGTTCTGGAGCTCCGCAGAACTTGTGGGGGGAAGCTCTATTAACTGCAAATCATATTCTAAATAGAGTACCCCACAAGAAACTTGATCTAATACCATTCGAGTTATGGCATGGAAGGACACCTTCCTACCATTACCTCAAAATGTGGGGGTGCCTTGCAAAGGTTCTGGCACCATTACCCAAAAGACTAAGTTGGGAGCAAAAACTATGGACTGCATATTCATAGGCTATGCCTTGAATAGCAGTGCCTATAGATTTCTGGTTCATAAATCAGAAATACCTGATGTTCATGTAAATATGATTATCGAATCTCGAGATGCTGTGTTCTTTGAAGATATCTTTCCGTACAACGGGAAGCAGATAAGACTTCTGGGAAAAGAACACACGAGATGGCGTTCAGGGACGAAAGTCCGAGGAACCAATTGTAAATGCGGAAATTGAACCAAGAAGAAGTCAGAGATCTAGAATCTCAAAATCTTTTGGTCCAGATTTCATAGCATACGCTATTGAGAGCGAGCCTCAAACATTTAAAGAGGCTATGTCAAACCCAGAAGCACAAATGTGGAAAGAAGCTATAAATAGCGAAATAGAATCCATACTAAGTAATCATACTTGGGAATTGGTAAACTTGCTCCTGGCAGTAAACCAATTGGGTGTAAGTGGATTTTCAAACGAAAATTAAAACCCGATGGATCTATCGATAAGTACAAGGCTAGATTAGTAGCCAAGAGTTATCGACAAAAAGAGACTTGACTACTTCGATACTTATTCACCAGTAACAAGAATACGTCCATACGATGTTGATTGCGATTGCAGTATTGCACAACTTAGATATCCATCAAATGGATGTCAGACTGCATTCTTAAATGGTGAATTAAATGAAGAAAATATATGGAGCAACCAGAAGGATTAAAGTCAAGGCCAAGAACACAAGGTGTGTAAATTGGTAAAATCCTTATATGGTTTAAAGCAGGCTCCTAAACAATGGCATGAGAAATTTGATAGTGTCAATGATCAAAGATGGATTCACTATCAATGAATGCGATAATTGTGTTTACACCGAAAACAGTTGGAGATGCATGTATCATTGTCTGTCTTTATGTAGACGACATGTTAATACTTGGGACTAATATTGAGATTATTAAGTCCACTAAAAGAATGTTATCCAACAGTTTTGATATGAAGGATCTGGGGGTTGCTGATGTAATTTTCGGAATTAAAATTACTAGAACACCAGATGGAATCAGTCTATCTCATCTCACTACGTGGATAAGATGATAGAAAGATTCAAGGATCAAGGGATAAAAGAGAATACAAATCCTTTTCTCCCACACGTCCACCTTCATAAGAATACAGGAACTGGAATACGCCAGTTGGAGTATTCTCAGATTATCGGAAGTCTAATGTATTTAATGAATTGCACTAGACCCGATTATTGTTTACGCTGTAAGCAAGTTAAGTAGATACACTAGCAATCCTAGTGATCTACACTTGGCCCTCTACTACGAGTATTAGGTTACGTATCACATACCAAGGAATATGCCTTGAGATATGGAAAGTATCCTCCTGTACTGGAAGGATAATACAGTGATGCTAATGGATTGCAGATTCTGAGGAATCAAAATCAACTAGCGGATACGTATTTACTCTAGCAGGAGCAGCGGTATCATGGAAATCTTCTAAGCAAACATGTATTGCCCGTTCCACTATGGAATCGGAATTCATAGCCTTAGATAAGGCTGGTGAAGAAGCAGAATGGCTTCGACAATTCTTAGAAGATATACCTTTATGGCAAAAAGCCAGTGCCCGCTATATGTATCACTGCGACAATCAAGCAGCTATATCTAGGGCACAAAATGTGATTACAACGGTAAGTCTAGACACATTTCGTCGTAGACATAATACCGTGAAGCAGTTGCTCTCAAATGGAATTATCTCTATTGACTTTGTATCGTCAAAGGATAATTTAGCGGATCCGCTTACTAAAGGTTTAAGTGGAGAGCGTATAAACTGCGCATCGAGGGAATGGGTCTAAAAGCCTAACCTTACCGAGTCAGCTTAATGGAAACCTCACTTAGCGACTGGAGATCCCACGGACTAAGTTCAAGAGGAAAAACTAGTTATGATTGACTCAGCAAGTAAGCACTTGGGAGCTTGACTCCAATCCATTCCTAAGGTGCACATAAGTGCTTTTCTACAAGTGGATTAAGGATAAGCTTAAATGCTTTTAATGATGCCTATATCTTGTTACTAAACAAGTGGAGTAGAGTAGACTACTCTTAATAGGTCCATCACCTATGTGAGTATAGAGTTGGGTCGGCTCTTTGGGAATCTCTATGGAGGCTGTTATTCCCTAAAGATACTCTCTGAAACCAAGAATGTCCAGGTCAAAACGGACACAACAGAGAGAACCAAAGTTGATTTGGAAAGTCACTGTGTGAAGCTTGTTGACTTGACTTACACTAACGGCTAACAGTTCAAGACCTAGTTCACTGATTAGCCAGTAAGTCCGATAAAGCTTTCGCTATGGAAGGTTCAAGACCTAGTTCACCTATCCTTATGCAGTTTCTTTTCTAAAGTACCTTACACAATAGAGTCAGTCTCTTTGTGTGTCATTTCCTTGAATCTCCATTCATTGTGGGGGATTGTTGGAATTGAAGAATATAAAGGTGAATCTTCGAGTTGAATTATGGCGAGATCCGTTGATCAAATCAACCGGATGATGGTTGGAGTGTATTCTCCTTCCATTTGTGATGAACGTGGTATATTCACATGTTCAATTCCGACTTCGAATGAATGAGATATTCAAGTCCAAAGATTGCCTAATTCAAAGCCAAATGGGACTAAAGTTAGCTACATGCATTTAGTCCCACATTGGTCATGTGATGGAAGCTCATGGAGTATAAATAGAGAAAAATGAGAACAAAGGGTGTGCCCTTTGGGTACTTGGAGTTTTCGCGCGCGAAAAGGAGGGACTATGCACGTACATACGTACGTGCGCGCACGCGCGCCGGCGCTGGCGGCGGCGGCCGGCCGGCCGGCGCCGTTGCCAGAGCCGGGCCGGGCCGGGCCCGGGCCCGGGTCTGGGTTCGGGTTCCCTACCTGGCCTGGTTCTTTTTGAATCAGGGTCCGTAGGTATGGGCCGAACCACTCCAACCCACCTGCGGAAAGATTCGAATCACCCGCCAACGGGTGTCCGCGCGAACAGATCTGACCGTTCGTCAACCGCTGTCGGAAAAACCGACAGTGCGGTTGGGCGGTTGATCGGTTGCGACGGTTCTGTCCGAACCGTCGCAACTGCTGGAATTTGGCGGACGAGAATACCCCTCCGGAGCGCTATAAATAGCGCTCCAGGGGTTTCATTCTCAGACACACCAAATCTGAGATCTCTCTCTCTCTCTAAAGTTCTGACTTCGGTTCTGAACTGGGCTCCAGCAAAGTGGGAATCCACGACTTCCAGAGCGACTTCCAACGAAGTGGGAATCCGCGACTTCCAAGTGAAGTGGGAATCCAGAGCGACTTCCTAAAGGAGATTCTGCCAAAATTCTTCAACCTTCCTACGTCCTCAACAGTGGGTGTTCCTCCAAAGAGTAAGACAAATATTCATTTAAAATTTGTCATTATACCGCTGTTTTGCTAATCCTGTGTAGGTACTGGTTGACTACGGTTCGACCGTACGGTAATTTGGTAGTGCTATCCAAATACCGTGAAGAAGTGTTGTATCTTGGGAGACCAGCGTCCATTATCCCGTTAGCACCGTGCGGGGGACGTAATTGTCTTAAGGAGATTCGCTGTAAGCGTACCTCACTTCAAATACTGTATAAGTGGACTAAGTCTTTATACAGGGGATATACTTTACAGTATATCGAGATTGACTTAGATTCAGTCTAAGTGTTACTGTATAAGTGGATTAAGTCCTTTATACAGGGGATATACTTTACAGTATATCGAGACTGACTTGGATTCAGTTTAATTGGTGCTTAAACTAAGGAAGGAAATTGAAAGGTGGTTCTTAAATTAAGGAACGTTCTTTTGAACGGAAAACCTCCCACCTGATATTTGCCGACCTGGCCAATTAGATTGTTGATATCTCAGTGATCTTGATTAGTTGTCAGATTGATTCTTGTTGAGCAGAATACCCAACAATAACTAATAAGTTATATCAAGTCAATAAATTTCATACCCCTAACTTATGATAATCAAATTTCTGAATAATAAAATAAGATATGATATGATTAGGTTTTCAAGCCTAGGATTCATACAAGTGCTCACATATGTATAGTAAATTCAGCTTTTGGAAAATATAGTGCCTCATTTGATCAAATTAACAAATATTGGAATATTAAGCACATAATACTGCCAAAAGAAAAAAAAAATTCATTTACATTAGTATTTCAGAAAAATCTATGGACACAAGGAAACCTAATTGAATAGCATGGAGTTCTTCAAGAGCAGGATTCAAAGAGCCCAAAAAATCCTAATGTTCTCGATCGAGTCTCTCACCCGGTGACTTTATAGTTGTCATTGTGGGGGTGGGTTATGTTCTCTGTTTTATAAATTGTGCTTTATGATGACTATAATGTTGATTTTCGATTAAAAAAAAGATATGAGAGGAGAGGAGAGGAATCTATGAGAAAAAAATAGTAACTTTATTGACTCTCGTAATTTCTAAGACAACTTTCTCATATAAAATTGAGCTTTTGTATTCTACTTATAGAAATATAAATTCTCCACTCTCTTATTCCTATACAAACTCTACTAATCAAATACGACTACTATTATATGAAAAATCAAATAAATAGAAACTCCTACTGTAATCATAATTAGAATTTGATTCCTACGGAAATAGAAATTCTTCTAAATAGTTAATTCTTGTTTAACTCAACCTTGAACAGAATCCTTTACTCTTCTAAATAGTTACTTCTAGTTTAACTCGACTTTGAACAAAACTTTACTTGATTTGAAATTGAATTATATTTTCAACATATAAGACATATAAAAAAATGATAAAGTCAATGTTAAATTAATATTCAGTTAAATTTAGTTATATATAAATTATCTAAAGCAATATAAAATCTTAAAGTTATTACAAATTGGCATTTACCATCGCTTATTGAGAAAAATAAGATATAAAAAAGATAATTCATAAAATTATGATTTTCATTTGATTTTTTCAAAATAGTAATATTCTATTGTCTATTTATTCGGATAACATCAAATACAGAGAAATAGTAGTTTTTTTAGCTTGTGATTATATATAAGAATAAAAAATAGAGATAAATATTTAGTTTGAGTAATTTTAAGATAAGAAAGAGTTAGTTTTAGTATATATTTTTAAAATTACTTAAATAGCTTTTGTTTAAATTTATGTTTTTAAAATTTTATTCTAACAAAAAAAAAAAAATTAAAGTGGACAAAAGTAAGAGACACAGTCTTTTTGTTACATTGTAATTGGTACTTTTCATAATAGCATGGATGTATTCTCGCAGTTAGAGTTTGTACATTTTGATTCTATCATAACCATTAACCATATGATATGAATATCAAGATGAAAAGCTGATCATCACAACTTCAACTCGTTAAAAGGGAAAAAAAAGAAAAAAGAAATGCTTGTTAGCTGGCTCGCAAGAGCCTGGATTGGTTTATGATTTGATTACTGATAAGATAGGCCCAATTGCATGCAATATCAATAGGGAAACATTTGGACGAACCAAGGCCCACCCATTTGCATTATCAATAGGAAAACATTTGGCATGGTGTCCCACGAATTTTAAAATGCATATTGATAGTATGACAATAATAATTTTAATTATTCCGAAATGGTCTCAATTGACAAGTCAAATCTTGACCAAATCGTCAAGTATCGGCATGGAAGTTATCAGCTGACATTGGTGAAATACTGGGGCAATTGAAGAGAACTTTGTGGTGGAGTCAATTGCTGGGGTAGTTGAAGACCACTTCTATGTTACTATTTCCTAAAAGTTACTGTTACTGCACTGTCTTATTCTCACTTTTATGTTACAATGAGAAATAAAAAGAATAATACAATGATATGCTACTTGAACTACTTTCACATCTAAAATTATTGAGTGTATTGCTGAAAAGCCCATCAAGTCAGGGATGTAGCATGAGCCCACCAAAAAAATAAAAACTATTGAAGTAAATTATTTCATCAATAAAACCAGCCATTCTAATTTTTATCCTATTGCCTCTTTTGAGAACAAAGAGATCTCTCACAAATAATGCACCAAAAATCTTTGGGATACATATATCCTTTCACCACATGATTTGATATTGTTGTTTTTCCCCCTAATTATTCAAAATTTACACTCATTGGTTCGAACGGTCACAACTCGGCTTTGTTCACAACCGCTAGACAAGTGATCTCTGTTTTTTTTTTTTTAAATATCTCTTTTCTGATCTGGGGATGTGGTTTCTGGATTGAATACTTTTTTTATCTATGTCCGACATGGCCGATGTTACAATTAAATTGGACTCTAAATTGGATTACCTGGACTAATACCTCTATTTTGTCTCTGCTTAAAAGAACATATCACTGTTCTGTCCCAAAAAAACAAATTAATACGAATCATTTGATTCAATGAAATAGTGAAGTAAGCTATAAAATTAATGAACCTTTTAACCTTTTAGAATTTTCTTGTCTCTCTGTTTAACCCTCTACTGATTGTTTAGTTAGTTCTAAAATATCTATGCGCTATGTGACCATCAGGGACAAAAGAAGATAATCTGCCAAATTTTGTTAGACACGTGTCATCATTGTTGGGTCCCATTGAAATGGTCCATTGAACTGCAGGATTCCTGGAAGTCACCACCATGCTTGTTTCATCTACGTTTGTACACTATCTGTTTATTGGCGAGAGATTATATAAAGTTTATATTGCTGTAGTGGTTAAAATTTTAAGCTCTGCGAGATCGCGACACCTGACAGATCTCAAGATCACAAAACTCTTTGATTTGATCTCACCCGACCACCCCGAAAATCAGACGGCTACAACAACCCAATATGTGGGTCGATAGTTGCTGATCAAATCGGTTATCCTCACCAACCAGAACATTCTCAAGAGAACCAAAACCGCTTCAATTGATTATCGCAAAGGCAGTTCAAGGAGTTAGGATTTCAAGCTGATTCAGATACGAGAATCTCATCCAACCTAATCTAAATCAACGATCTTCAAGTATAATAAGCCAATCTCTTCCTTCTTTGCAAGGATAGAACTCTAGAAAATTGAACTTGTAATACAGTATTGAGAACTCATTGTAATCTCTTTGATTTAGTGAATGCACTGTAGTTTTTCCCATTCGAATTTTTTAAGTAATTCTCTGGTGTTTTGTGATTGACATAATCAAGGATATGTATAATGGAGTAGTAACAAATGTCAGAACTTGTGGAGGCATAATAAGTGATTTTTCTATCACAATTGGATTGCATCAAGAATTTGCATTGAGTCGATTCTTATTTGCCATAGTAATGGATGAGCTTACTAGAGCTATTCAGGATGAGATACCGTGGTGTATGCTATTTGCTGATGATATTGTCCTAGTCGATGAGACGAGAGCTGGGGTAAATACCAATTGGAGTTATGGAGGCAAACTCTAGAATCTCGAGGTTTTAGATTAAGTAGGGCCAAAACAGAGTATATGGAGTGTAAATTCAGTAAACAGGGAATCCGAGATTATAGTATTATGAGACTAGATGGATAAGAAATATCGATGAGCGGTCATTTTAAGTACTTGGGTTCTATTATCCAAAAGGATGAGGAGATCGATAGTGATGTCAATCATAGGATCTAAGCCGGCTGGTTGAGATGGAGGAACGCAACAGGAGTTTTATGTGATCGTAACATTCCGTTTGACTGAAGGAAAGTTTTATCGGACTGCTATTAGGCCAGCTTTGTTATATGACAAAGAATGTTGGGCTATAAAGAGATATCATGTCCAGAAGATGAGTGTACAGAGATGCGCATGCTTCGTTGGATGTATGGTAACACGCGGAGAGATAAGGTGAGAAATGAGGATATTCGTACTGAGACAGGTGTAGCTCTATAAAAGAGAAGATGAGAGAAAATCGCCTACGATAGTTTGGTCATGTGCGATGTAGACTTACAGATGCGCCAGTCCGGCGAGTAGAGTGTATCAATTTAGGACAAGTTAAAAGAGCGCAGGGGAGACCGAAGAAAACATGGATGGAGGTAATACGATAAGATATAAAGGCTAAAGTCTTAGTGAAGGCATATTACTTGATAGGAATGAGTTGAGAAAGCTGATCCATGTGCCCGATCCGGCGTATTTCTCTTTTGGTTCATGTAGCCTACCCCCAAATATTTGAGACAAATGGCTTAGTTGTTGTTTGTCTGGTGTTTGTGATTGATTTATTTTCCTACTTTACAATTTGAGTGTAGATAAATTCCCTCAAGAATTTGCCTCTACATTTGGTATTTTCATTGAGATTTCTAAGCTCAAAGTTCTCTCAACTTCAAACCCATCTCCCTCAAAAAAGTCTCGCCAAACAAAATGGCCCCAACGAAGAAGAATATCTCGTGATCGCTAGCTCAGCCACTTCAAAGGCTAAGTCGCCGCTGATAGAGGCGCGAGGCCCTTTGATGGTCATCCTCCTTACCCTGACGTTCTTGTGAGTGTACAAAAATCATGTAAATGACATATTCATGAAAATAAACACTAAGACTCAAAACACAACTTTTATGAAATTTTTTCCTCAAAAACATGATATATCATATAATCATGTAAAAATCATCAAAAGTAGGACATACAATGTACAATCAAATAACAAATGAGTACACAAAAAGAATAAAACATGTATAACACGTGTATCTCAAAAATTGTACATGTATAACACAAGTTTTAATAAAATTTGCATATCAACATGATATAGACATAAAGGCATACAAAACATGAATCAATTAAAAAGAAATAGGCATGTAAATCCATTGAAAAGTTTTTCAAAAGTACATGCATAGCTAACAACCAATCAACTCAACATTAAGCATAAAAAAAGATATAAGATTGAATATAGGTTACTACACTAGCATATATACACAAAAACATTTTAAAGAGGAGAAAAAGAATGTTATCAAAACTGATGTAGCCATTCATTTCTCCAAAACATGAGGTGGTCCTCCCACCATACTTCCTTGATAGCGATGCATCAAATGGGTGTGTTCTTCAAGCTCGAACGCATCCACCACTAAGATACCAAATCTCTCACATTTGTGAAAGCCCACACCTACATCAAACACAAGAGCTGGAATTTTGATACCCATTTCTTTTTGGGTCCACGGGAGCAATATTCGAAAGCCAAGCACTTATATTGGAAAATCGGAGAGAATTTAGTCTATCAAAATAAAATTTTGCAAATGGCCTTTGCGGTCACAATGTGTACATATGTACATTCTAGTGTACATGTGTATGCTATGAGGTTTGTGTATGCATGTGTGGAACTTGTTTCTTGCAAAATATAGATTCTAACTTATTATGATTAAATGCACATTGGCTCAAAGTGGAGCGCAAACAATCAATATTCTTCTTCATAATAGAAATATTATTATTAATTTTTGAAGAAGAGGCATGAGGCACAAAATCTTTTTTCTTTTTAGAAATAGAAATTTTTCTTTTAAAACTATTTGCTTTTTCAACAGATCTTTTCATTTAAAGTAATTTTCTTTTCTTTTTCAACCAAAATAACTTGATTTTTCAAAACTTCATTTTCTTTTGAAACAATTTCAAATTTATTTAAAAGAATCTTTTTCAAATCAAATCATTTTCATTTTTTAAACTTTTATTTTTCATTTTTAACAATTTATATTTTTTAAGAAGTATTGACAAAGCATAGCAAGTTCATCACATGGCATGTCAACATCTTAATCAACCTCAGATTCAGAATTTACCTCAAGGGGGTCATCCCCTTGGACCATGTAGCATATGGTGAAAGCATCAGTTCCATTATCCAAGTCACTCTCCTTATGATATTGCATTTGTTTACCAAGGGAGAGAGGAGTGTTCTATACTACAAAAGCCAAATCAATGTTAGACACTCTAGATAAATAATCATCATTTAGGGTTGTAACCTTTTGATTCTTGATGTACGTATCACAGTATAAGTACTCGACACGAAGTACAAAATTGATTTGACCTTTCTGCTAATCAGATTGAGTCGGTTTCAGTTTCAGATATCATTTCTAATATTTTAGATTTTTTAGAATTTTTATAAATTTTTTTCTAGATTATTTTGAAAAATCTTCGTGGTCAGTGTCTACGGATACTGATAATCGGCTCTACGATTTTTTATTCACAAATTGAGTTACAACGGATCAATAATCCTCTTACAAGAGAGGAAAGATATGAAAAACACCTAGAGTGGGGTGAATAGGTGTTAATTCTAATCTAGAAACTAAATGCGCTAAATGCGAAAGCTTAAACAAATATTGCAACACACTTATACAACACACAAGTGTAACCGAATTCCCCGTGAAGGGCTCTGGACTAACTCCTCTTGATTCCCCTAAATATGGGTTGAGGTGTTATATGAAGCTCTTGTGGTTAAGTATAAGTGAGGCACACACAAACAAGCCAAGCATATAAGGATGAAATAGCAATGTGAATTAATGCAAGGCATAAATGCAAGTAAGTATGAATGATATGGCAATATGAATAATGCTATGCACACACAAATAAAGAGAGAGAGTTTAGAGATAATGGATCAAACGCAAACACAAGGATATGTTTCGAGGTTCGAACCCCTAACTCTAGGTCCCCGCCTTCACCGAGAAGATTTCTAATCCACTAAAGGAGTACCGAACTCCTCTCTCAACCTTATAAGCCACGAGGCAATACAACCACAATCCACCTCTACCGAAGAGGGATAAGGCCCGTAGCCAACAACAAACACAATCACCTCTACTGAAGAGGGATCCAAACCAATACCACTCCGATCAACCTCTACCAAAGAGGGATACAATAAGTCAAGGAGGGTTTACAACAAGTGGTTACAAAGACCACAAACTCTCTTTCTCTTTTCCACAAAACAAGATCCTAATAGATTAAGATAGATGATAAGCTCAAGTATGAAAAATAAAGTGTTTTGATCAAAGAAATACTCTTGGAAAAATACCAAATAGATATAGAAATGAAGAACAATAAACCAATTCCCAAAACCTAATTTCTTTGAAAATAACAAAACACTTTTAAAAACAAAGATGAATCTTTTTGGCACTTAAACTTTTTTGAAAACTTCTTTTTAAAACCAGAGAGTAGGGGAAAATTAGCTCAGAAAAAGTGACCAAAACCCCCAAGAAATGGGTATTTATAGCCCAAATAGAAAACTAGCCGTTAGGCTGATCTGTCAGCCTGACAGGCTTGCGGTCGACCGCCAACTGTCATAAATATGACCGTTGGGCAAACTCGGTCGACCGCCCGGCCGACCGCCCAGATACAGAGAGCAAAGCTCTCTGGTCCGGTCGACTGGTCGGTCGGCCGGCCCACTTAGCTGCCAGACGTGCACAGCTCTGTGCACGTCGGTCGACCGCAAGGTCGACCGGCCCTTGGTTCGGTCGACCGTGCGGTCGGCCGACCTGGCCTGTCAGCCACAGTTCTGGGTCAGAAACACTTGTTAAAAATATTTAAAAAATTCTTTTATCTCTTGTAAAAATATCCAAAAATAGTTTTATCATTTTGCATTGATACATAAACATGTGATAAAAAGTTTAGCTCAAATATCAAGCATATGAAACTAGTTTTGTGTTTTATCATTTTCACCAAAAACCAAAACATGTATTTTATCAAACTTTAATTTTTCAATACATGAATAGGCTAGTCAAAATAAGTTTGTCTAAGAAGTTTAAGCATGCATGTATAGAATGCAACTACTATACATAAACCAATTAAACTGTTTTGATCAACTATTCATGAAAACAAATATTGGTTAAACCAAACCGAAAAAAACCAATATCCAGACATAAAACGTGTGTTATTATGCACTTGAGCATATCAACTATACTAAGCTTTACAAATGGATCTAAACACACTAAACTAAAACTAGGATACCTAAGTCTTCTTGACGATCTTCATCTTCAAGTCGACTCGGTCCAAACTCCGTGATCCAACGAGCAAGGCTATGTATGATCTTGATGCTCGGGCTCGGGAATCACTATGTGAAAGCTTCCAAACTCCTCTTTTTGAAGCAATCACCAACTAACATCTTAATTAATGATCTAAAACTAAAATCACAAGATTATTAGTAAACATAACTACATGAGTTAATCATCATCAAAACTAGAGAGGAAGGCCTCCGGGCCAACAAGATAATCAAGCTTGAATCTCCCATTTGTTTAGTGCCGGGTTCTTGATGTGGCGGTAGAAAGTGAATCTTGTTTTCCGTTGACCGGGTGAATGTCAGGAGCTTTTGAGAATCCTCTCACAGAGAGTGTAGGTAAAAAACGAACTTGTATGCAGCAAGTTGTTATAAGAGTTAAACTCTCTATTCTTTTCAGCTGAAAATCTTGATGTTTCTACGACTTACAACCAAATTCTTTTTTTACCAAAAAGTACCCGACCTTTTCTCTGTTCCCTCTTCCATAGCAAACTGGGCTATTTATAGAGGTTTCAGGGAGCGAACGTGCCCCCTAAATGAAAAGGGAACACCTAGAGGGGGGGTGAATAGGTGTTAGTGCTAATCTAAAACTAAATGCAAAACTAAGTGCGCTAAATGCGGAAGCTAATGCAAATTTTGCAACACACTTAGTACAATCAACAAGTGTAGCCGAATTCCCCGTGAAGGGCTCTGGACTAACTCCTCTTGATTCCCCTTGAATGGGTTGAGGTGCTATGTGAAGCTCTTGTTGATTAGGTACAAGTGAGGCACACACAAACAACCAAGTATATAAGTAATATAGCAATATGAAACAATGCAAGGCAACACAAGCAATATATGATATGTATGATATGGCAATGAGAATAATGCTTTGCACAAATGTAAAGAGAGAGAGTTTAGAGACAAGTGGATCAAACGCAAAGTCCAAGATATGTTACGAGGTTCGAGCACCCTTGCTCTACATCCCCGCCTACACCACCGTGTAGGATTTCCATTCCACTATACCGTCCACCGAGGACTCCCACCGAGGGAACCTTCACCGAGAAGGATTTTTACAACAATGGAGTACCAAACTCCTCTCTCAAACAACCACCTCACAACCGAGGGGTAGGCCCGTAGCCAAACAACAATAACAACAACCAACACCTCTACCGAAGAGGGTTTACAACCAAACTCCACCTCTCACTAGAGGGAGCAAACCACAAGCCTCAACCTCTACCAAAGAGGGAGCAAACTCCAACCCAATACAACAACCTCAACCTCTACCAAAGAGGAGCAACCAAGAAATCAAGGGTTTACAACAAGTGGTATATCTCAACCACAAACCTCTTTCCTTTTTCTTTTTCCACAAAACAAATGATCCTAAATAGATTAGGATAGAAGATAGCTCAAGTGTGGAAACTAGGTGTTTTTGGAAACAAGCAACAAAGAAAAACACTTGGGAAAATTCTTGCAAAAGATATAGAATGAAAACCAAGACAAATCTCCCAAAATATTCTTTTCTTTGATTTTTCAAAACCTAAAAACAAATAAGATGAATTCTTTTGGCTCAAAACTCTTTTAAAAACTCTTTTAAAACAATAGAGAAAGTCTGAAAATTTTTGCCCTTAAAAACTTGTACAAAACTATGAAGAGATGGGGTATATATAGCCCAATACAAAACTAGCCGTTAGAGCTGAGCTGGCAGCTCTGACAGGCAACGGTCGACCGGCCCGGTCGACCGCCAACGGTCGGAAATATGACCGTTGGGCAACTGCGGTCGACCGGCCCGGTCGACCGAAACAAACAGAGAGCACTGTAAGTGCCCCGGTCGACCGGCGCGGTCGACCGTCCCAGTGCCTCCAAACGTGCACAGATTTGTGCACGTCGGTCGACCGGCCCGGTCGACCGACCTCAGCCTTAGTCGACTAGTCAGGCTACTAGTCGACTTGGTTGAAGCCTGGAACAAAAACTGGGTCAGAAAAACTGGGAAAATTATTTTATAAAAATCTTTATCTTTTCTGAAAATCCCATAAAACTGTTTTTAACATTTTGTATTGAAACACAAACTTGTGATAAAAATTTCAAGACATATATCAATCATATTAATTCATTTTGTGTCTTGCCAATTTTATCAAAACCAACACTTGTATTTTATCAAAATTGATTTTTCGACACATGAATAGGGACATCAAAATAAGCTTGTATAGGAAGTTAAAACCATGTATGTATATCTAGAACATATCTAATATACATAAAAATTATTTAAACTTGTTTGATCTACTATTCATGAAAACCAAAATCCAAAATATAATCTTTTGTGTGTTGTGTGCACTTGAGCATATCAACTATACTAAACTTTAGAAATGGATCTAAAACACACTATCTAAACTATGGATATCTAAGTCTTCTTGACGATCTTCATCTACAAGTAGACTTGCTCCAAAACTCCATCATGGGCTAGGCAATGTGTGATCTTGACGCTTTGGCCCTGGAATCAACATGAAAAGCTTCTAAACACCTTGTTGAAGCTAATCACCAACTAATATCTTGGTTAATGATCTGAAACTTAAACAACACAAGATTATAGTAAACATAACTACATGAGTTAATCATCATCAAAACTAGAGTGGAAGGCCTTTGGGCCAACAATCTCCCCCCTTTTTGATGATGACAAAACTCAAGGAGTTATATATGCATGGATTAAAGTTAAGCTTCAAAGAAGCTCCCCCTTAACTCATGCATAGACATAAATAATAAGATATGGAAATGAAGCACATGAATATGTATGCAAGTATGGAGATAAAACATGCAACAAGCATAAATCAAAATCTTTTCTCCTATTTGCAATACAAAAACATATATGCATAAATAATAAGAAAGACAAATATTTCTCCCCCTTAAGCAATGAAAACATGCATATCAACTCAAATACTTCTCCCCCTTTTTGTCAATCATCAACAAAGGGTTCAAAGTAAAATCAAATCAAACAAATTTTTCTCCCCCTATTTGTCAAACAAAAAGATAAAGAAGGGGTTAAACAATCCAAACAATAAAATCAAGAAGGGGTAAAAAATCTTTCTCCCCTTTTAAGTTAATTAAAACAATAAAACGATGATCTCTCCCTTTTGTCTAAAACAAAACAAGGTCAATAAGGGGTGACTATAAACAACATGATATCAATAGATAAATATGTCAATGAAGCATCTTGATATCAATTGAAAATAAACAAAGATCAATAGATGTTATATCCTATATACATTCATGAAGAGGAAGACGCTAAGTTAGTTTCCCTACACATATGCATTACATGAAAGAGGGATGTTAAGCCCTAATTCACATAACACACACTATGTAATGCATAAGAGGAGATGTGAAGCTCCCCCTACACACGTGTACCACATAACGAAGAGATGTTAAGCTCTTCAATACAAGATACACTCATCATGAATCTATATGCATATAGTCAATACAAACCAAAACTTTTGTATTTTTCTAAAAACAAAATTTTTAGATACCAATTTTAAGTAAAAGCACATGAAACATCTTGATATCAATTGAAATTAAAAAAAATTTGATACCAATTGTAAATAATTTTCATATTAAACATATGATACCAATATGAAATTTTCAATCATAAAGTAAGGGAGTGGGAAACAAATACCAATTGAAGAATCACCAATTGAAAGACAAAATTAAATTTTCTCCCCCTTTATGAAATACCAACTAGAAAGATGCAAGGGCTTGATACCAATTTAAAAGTAATCAATTGAAACAAAATTGAAGCTCAAGCACTAGCATAAACAAGATTTGTGAAAAATTTATATCTTAAGCACAAATAAAAGTGTATGAAATAGAATGAGTACCAATCACCAATAGATGATACCAATTGAAAATATACATACACAATAAACATATGAGTATACAAAAGGATCAAAATGATACCAATTGAAAGAGTTCAATGATACCAATTGACATAGCAATAAGTTCAAGTGTATACATCATATTACAATACCTCCCAATCAAGGTTCAAGTTTTAAATGATTTTCATTTTAAATCATATAAGACCATGATCTCCCATCCATCCGCCCATTGATGGTAGGGGTTTTCAAAAATAGATTTGAAAATGTAGTTTTATTTGAAAATCACTACCAAATTGAAGAATACGAACTAGTCAAAATGAAAAACTTGTTAACTAGTACGAAATCCTTCAAGTAAGGAATAAACTAAAAATAATTTTCATAAAACATGAAATCCACATGATAATCAACACTCTAATTCAAATAGGCATAAATATGACTCATGAATATAAAACATGAGCAAGCAATAAATGTGAGTGTACAAATAAAGTGTGAATATCATAATCATGAAAATTTTTCATTAAGCTCAATTATTCCTTAATCATGAAAACACGAAAATCATCAAAACTTATTTACCTTCATGGCATATGTATGTCTAATACAAACTAAAGTATACATACATATCCAAAACACAATGAGTCCACAAAGTGTATATGCATGAAGGCACGTGGCTCAAAAGGATAATCATGTATATCTAATAGTTTGGACAAGATAGACATATACGTGAAGTTAAACAATTAAACACAAAATCAAGAAAAACTAAATCTTCATCAAACGAATTTCATTTCAAGGTATATGTATGAATTGTCAACATAATAAGTATACATACATATCCCTAAACACAATTGAGTCCATATATAGAATTGCATGAAAGGCAAATGACTCAAGGGGTATACATGTATATCTTAAAGTTTGGCAATACAAACATATACATGAAGTGAAACACACAATCACAAGACAAATTCAAAAATGAGAATACAAGTTTAAAATGTATAGATCATCAAAACTAGACTATACTAGCACATCTAATGGTTCAAATAAGCAATCAAGCCCAAACATATATAGATTTATTTGTGGCCCACTATATGTACAAGTATAAATCCTAGTCTTAATGAAAACTAACATCTAAACAAGTAATCTTAACAAGAAGCATCAAAACACAATAAAGAAATCATCATGATAAGGTTAAAACATGATTACTATGTAAATTCACATGTATTAGATTCATGATGTACATTATAGCTTAAACAAACGGTGAGAACACAAAGTATGGGTCCATGCAAGCATGTGTGTCTCAAATACTATACATGTATGTCAAGGATCTAATAAATATGATATTTACACACTAATCCATAGACAATGAAAACATGCTATAAAACATCAATATGAAAGCATGTAAACAATAATAAGGAGTTAAGAATTGTTACTAAAACCTAGAAGGCAACTCTTCTTGTCTCCAAAACATGGTGGTCATCTCCATCAAATCTTCTCTTGAAAGTGATGCATCCAATTGATTTCCATGAAGCTCGGAACGCATCCACTCCAAGGTGTCATCACTCTCACGTCATGTGAGAGCCCACACCTACATTAAATAAAGGAGGGGTGGTCTTTGGTACCCATATCTTCTTGGGTCAATGGGGGTTAGTACCTTCTCTAACCCAAACAAACTTCTTTGCTAAATTCTCAACATGTAGACGATCATAGCAAAATTTAGCAAGATGGCCTTTTCGGCCACAATGTGTACATGTGTACACATGAGCATACATGTGTTGATGGTGTCCGTGTGGAGCATGTGTATGCCGTGGAGGGTGTGCATGCATAAATGATGGAACTTGTTTCTTCGAACCAAGGTTTCCAAGCGTGTATGGTTCATGGCACATTGGCTCATAGTGGAGCCCAAACAATCTACTCTCTTCTTTAACATACAAATATCATCATTAATCTTAGAAGAAGAGGTACATGCATTAGGTAGACTAGATGAAGAAGCTACACTAGCATGGCAAACATGTGTATCAATTTTATTTTGCAAAACTTCATTTTTCTTTAAACAAATTTCTAATCCTTTGAAATAGAATCAATTTTTATTTCAAAGAATTATTTTCTTTCACAACAAAATCAATTTTTGAAAACAAGTTTTCATTTTCTTCAAAAGTGTTTCACAAACATTTTTAGTTTTTAAAAATTTATTTTCTTTTAAGGCAAGTTCTAATTGAGATCTTAATGCATTTCTTTCATTATAGACCTTAACCTTCTCTTGCAAAACACAATCAAGTCTAGAATGTAAACTCTTATTTTCTTTTTCAATATCTAGACTTTTCTTTTTCAAAATCTTATAATTTCAATTAATTTTTCACATACAATAGATAGTTCTTCATTCAAAGCATGGGGATCAACAAAATCATTTGAAGAACTAGCACAATCATCATTATCTAAGTGGGATTCCGAATGTACCTCAAGAGAGTCATTCCCTTGGACCATGAAGCATTGTGACTCGGACTCTCCACTAGATTCCTCTTCTTGAATTTGCACTTGAAGCTCGGAGGTGGTGGTGGTGGTTGTCAATTTGTTCCACACTGCAAAGGCGGAATCAATGTTAGAAACACGTAAAAGATAATCTTTAGATAAAGTGCTTCTAATGGCCTCTAGGGCTTGTGCATTGGCCCCTATATGATTGCTATCACTAAGGAAGGATTCCTTGGTAATGGCAATGTAAACTTTATGACCTAGGGTTTGTAAATAAACGGTCATCCTAATCTTCCAAACATGAATGTTGGAAGGGTCAAACATAGGTGGGGTCATGAAAGCCATGGTAAACTAAATGTATGCAAGCAAGCAAATGCAAACAAAAGATTAGCAACCAAAAGGATCTCACTCCTAGGATGTTAAGCCTAAGTATCAGGAGCACTAGCTCTGATACCAATTGAAAAGGGAATACCTAGAGGGGGGGTGAATAGGTGTTAGTGCTAATTTAAACTAAATGAAAAACTAAGTGCGCTAAATGCGGAAGTTAATGCAAATTTGCAACACACTTAGTACAATCAACAAGTGTAGCCGAATTCCCCGTGAAGGGCTCTGGACTAACTCCTCTTGATTCCCCTTGAATGGGTTGAGGTACTATGTGAAGCTCTTGTTGATTAGGTACAAGTGAGGCACACACAAACAACCAAGCATATAAGTAATATAGCAATATGAAACAATGCAAGGCAACACAAGCAATATATGATATGTATGATATGGCAATGAGAATAATGCTTTGCACAAATGTAAAGAGAGAGAGTTTAGAGACAAGTGGATCAAACGCAAAGTCCAAGATATGTTACGAGGTTCGAGCACCCTTGCTCTACATCCCCGCCTACACCCCCGTGTAGGATTTCCAATCCACTATACCGTCCACCGAGGACTCCCACCGAGGGAACCTTCACCGAGAAGGATTTTACAACAATGGAGTACCGAACTCCTCTCTCAAACAACCACCTCACAACCGGGGTAGGCTCGTAGCCAAACACAACATAACAACAACCAACACCTCTACCGAAGAGGGTTTACAACCAAACTCCACCTCTCACTAGAGGGAGCAAACCACAAGCCTCAACCTCTACCAAAGAGGGAGCAAACTCCAACCCAATACAACAACCTCAACCTCTACCAAAGAGGGAGCAACCAAGAAATCAAGGGTTTACAACAAGTGGTATATCTCAACCACAAACCTCTTTCCTTTTTCCTTTTTCACAAAACAAATGATCCTAAATAGATTAGGATAGAAGATAACTCAAGTGTGAAAACTAGGTGTTTTTGGAAACAAGCAACAAAGAAAAACACTTGGGAAAATTCTTGCAAAGATATAGAATGAAAACCAAGACAAATCTCCCAAAATATTCTTTTCTTTGAATTTTTCAAAAACCTAAAAACAAATAAGATGAATTCTTTTGGCTCAAAACTCTTTTAAAACTCTTTTAAAACAATAGAGAAAGTCTGGAATTTTTGCCCTTAAAAACTTGTACAAAAACTATGAAGAGATGGGGTATATATAGCCCCCATATAAAACTAGCCGTTAGAGCTGAGCTGGCAGCTCTGACAGGCAACGGTCGACCGGCCCGGTCGACCGCCAACGGTCAGAAATATGACCGTTAGGCAACTGCGGTCGATCGCCCGGTCGACCGAAACAAACAGAGAGCACTGTAAGTGCCCCGGTCGACCGGCGCGGTCGACCGTCCCAGTGCCTCCAAACGTGCACAGATTTGTGCACGTCGGTCGACCGGCCCGGTCGACCGACCTCAGCCTTAGTCGACTAGTCAGGCTACTAGTCGACTTGGTTGAAGCCTGGAACAAAAACTGGGTCAGAAACTGGGAAAATTATTTTATAAAAATCTTTTATCTTTTCTGAAAATCTCATAAAACTTGTTTTAACATTTTGTATTGAAACACAAACTTGTGATAAAAATTTCAAGACATATCATCATATCAATTCATTTTTGTGTCTTGCCAATTTTATCAAAACCAACACTTGTATTTTATCAAACTTGATTTTTCGACACATGAATAGGGACATCAAAATAAGCTTGTATATGAAGTTAAAACCATGTATGTATATCTAGAACATATCTAATATACATAAAAACTATTTAAGCTTGTTTTGATCTACTATTCATGAAAACCAAAATCCAAAACATAAATCTTTTGTGTGTTGTGTGCACTTGAGCATATCAACTATACTAAACTTTAGAAATGGATCTAAAACACACTATCTAAACTATGGATACCTAAGTCTTCTTGACGATCTTCATCTACAAGTAGACTTGCTCCAAAACTCCATCCATGGGCTAGGCAATGTGTGATCTTGACGCTTTGACCCTAGAATCAACATGAAAAGCTTCTAAACACCTTGTTGAAGCTAATCACCAACTAATATTTTGGTTAATGATCTGAAACTTAAACAACACAAGATTATTAGTAAAAATAACTATATGAGTTAATCATCATCAAAACTAGAGTGGAAGGCCTTTGGGCCAACACTAAAAAACACTCCATAATGGGGGTTAACTCCCTCATCACGTGGGCAATAATTGACCAGTAATGAGGGCAGTTATAACTGAGACGCAGATTTTGAGCCTTGCGTTTTGCTGCCGAAGTAATGCTTGAGAGACGCGGGTTTCTAGCTCTGCGTTAAGCTTCGCGTGAGACACGGGCTTTGGACTCTGCGTCTTGGTACTGCAATAATGCTGAGACGCGGGTTTCAACCCTCGCGTCTTGGTGCTGCACTGATGGCGATGACTAGCCCTGCGTCTGGAGTCTAGATTTACTTTTTTGACGACTTGTCTTCAGTGATTTTTAGACAGCCTACAATGGTACCCGTATGCCATGTTCGGATGGGTTCATCAGGGGTGCGGGTTCTGGTATGAACTGCTAGTGGAATGGGACACTGGAGGAGATTGATTAAAATACCAGGTGGTACTGATTGTTTTATTGTATAAATCACATGACATGCTCGACACATGTATATTATTTTATCCCTTTATATTTGTTACTATTTCTGATATGTTATCCACAATCATGTCACCTGTATACCTATTACACTTTCTTATATTTGTTACCCTCCATGTGGTAACACACTAGTCATGTACATATATACTCTGCATTGCATATATGCTACTTTATGTAAACCTTGCAGACATCAGTATTGTATATACACAACACAGTAGTATGGTTATGTTGTGCATACTTCACATCTGTATGTTCATTTCTATCACGTCACCACTATACAGCATTATTTATTACATAAAACTGGATACTACTGTAGACATGACCCGATGATAACATGCTAGGTAGTGATGGTATTAATATGACATTTTTATATTTCTACGGATTCTTAAATTTCTATTATATGGTATCACTACTACATAAACATGTATTATATATTATTATCGGCATGTATTACTATCGTACAGATTACTGCTTCCTTCATTTTGCCACGCACTAGGTCGTTTCTGACGGCCCTCAGTTTGCGTATCTTGATTAGAGATATGAGTTATCGTATTGTCAAATATTTCATTAGATTCACTTAAGTGTCTCATTATCGATATCATTCATAAGTATCTTTATTATTTAGCCTTTATTTCCTTATTTATCCATCTTTCTATATCTCTCATGATCACTGACCCTTTTCCAGGTATTCTTGTGCTTATTTCATGCTAGAATTATTGTAACCATTGTATTTATTTTCCTATACTGAGGCTTAGCGTACGTACGTGAGGGTATCTTCGCCCTGCGTATGTAGGTCGCCATAACATCCCCGTACCTGCGGGATCGGGGCGTTACAAGGGTGCCCTTTAAAGCATGGATGATTTTTGCATTAGCCTCAAATTTTTGCCATTTAAAAAATAAGAATCTTAATGGTGGGAAAGTAAACATGAATACCTAGGTTTTTTTAGGTACATGAACATCTTGACTTTCTAGTTTGGAGGTTAAGAATGTCAAATATGGGAGGTGACATGAAATCCACGAGTGTGGTACAAATATTATGATTAACTAAAATGAGGATCTTTAATTCAAGCTTGTTAGACCCAAATCAAGAGCGCTAAGCTTCGATACCAATTGTAAGTAACCTAAAAGGGGTGAATAGGTGACTAGCTAATATAATGAAAAATTAATGTAGAATTAAAAACTAATTTTGTAACTAAAAAATATTATACAAACACACTAATAGCTTTTGAATCAATGAAAGTTCATCGTCTGATCATCTGATTTTTGCTTGCTTTCACTGAGAGTTTGGCCATAACTGGGCTAAACTGTGTGTGGAGCTAAGGACATAGCACCTTTTTAGAGGGCTAAGGTAAGCTTCCTGGCGAAGTCCTTGAAAGATTGTGCGAAGTCCGCACTTTGCTCCTGTGCGGAGTTAACCCTTTAGTGGGGTTGAACCGTCGCTCTTTGGGAAAGCGCCTCAGGCGCTTCGGGCACTGTTTCGAATTAATTCGAAATGGCGGCATGTGCCCTTTTTTCGAGGCCTCGATTTAGGCGCTGATTGGCCTATAAAAGCCCGATCGGGCTGAACATGGAAAAGATCTCCTTTTTCAGAGAAATTTCTGTCTTTTCCTCTCCTTCCTCCTTCTTTGCTTCAGAGTTCTTTGAGAACCCTTGCATTTCTTCGATGGCGCCAAAAGACGAGCAGGAAAGGAAGCAGCGACTTCTGCAGCGGAGGGCCCTCCTCCTCCGGTCATTGAGCGACCTGTCGCTGGTAAGAGACTCTTCTTAGAGATGGTGGTCTTGCTCCTTTGGAGTCGATATTTGACCATTAGGATGATCGAATATTGTAACGCCCCGATCCTGGCGGATACGGAGACGTCACTGCAACGTATATACGTAGGTCAGAACTACCCTCCCGTATATACGCTAAGCATCAGTACAGACAAGAATCAGAGTACGGAAGTAAGTGGTGCATTATACGTTCCAACACATGAATACAATCACAGAGTTATCACCAGAAGTGATCCAATATTACATGAATATCACATCACTAATATGCGCAAATGCGAGAATACAAGGAAATATACAAGTATGAATAGAAAAAAGGGCACTCACGAGTTTAAAAGAAAACTCGAGAGACTCACAAGGGGCCTGGAAGGATGGAGCTCTGGATGATCGGCTGGGGATCCACGCTACCGCTGCGCTACTCTGATCCGCAAGGGGGAGAATCTACACGCTCCAAGCTCCATGACCTGGACATGAGGATCCAGGGAAGTCAAATGATACTCCCCAGGCGAGTGGTGAAGCAAAACCAAGTGGCGAGCAAGGGTGAGTACATGTATGCATATAACAAATGATATCAAGTAAGAAATACTCTGGGGACAGATAGGTTAGAGCAGATATGAACGGGTGTGGCATAATAATCATAAAACAGGAAACTCGAATAAAACCAAGGACGAGTAAATCTGATTGTATGGTTTTAGATCACGGCTCTATGAGACTAGTACATCGAAGGAATAATCCAAACAAGGAAACCCTCATCTATATACCTTTATCTCATATCATCGCAATCTAAGCACATACAACTTGAGTTACAAGGTGGTCGCAACATAATACTCATAAAACAAGAAATCCGATATAAAGTCCGGAACAAGTAATTATGGTAAGGCACATCACAGATTCATAGCCGTTTAAGTTGCAGGCTTTAGTATGCGTCCCATTCCACATACCTCTACTTACAACTTAAAGAGCCGGTTATTATGACACTTTATTATTACTCGTCTGACCCATATATCTAGGTATGTATCCGGGTGTACACCCCGACACACATACATCCATATATAAGCAAGCCGAGGGTTGTTAACGGAAGCAGATGGAGAACTGATAGAGCTTCTTATAGTAGTTTCCATACACCTGGAACCAGTTTGAGGGCCTAAGTCCCCCTAACACGAATCTCCTGTGGGCCCTGAGTCCCACTAACACGTACCGCCAATATTTTATTCCATTACTATAAGCAAGGTATCATTCCGGCATCCATCACTTCCTCCCATTCCCCATACAAGTTGTCCTTTTTATAGTTTATTAACATAATTATCAGATTTCGGGAATGAGTAGGATCATAACTGGAATACATAACAAGAATCATAACTGGAATCATAACAGGAGATCAGATACTACATTCCCGTTATCGTGATAATTATATCAGAATCAGGTGCATCATGCTTGGTGTCAAGAGATAGCATGATAAGGTGATGATATTAACAAGCAACCAAACATGACAAGAGATTGATAATAGTCAGGGCAAGTCATAGCATAACTAAAGGGTCTTGCCAAATAGTAGCATGGCAGGTGGTCAGGTGATAACACACTAGATGCCAGGTGATATACATGTATTAAATAGAAGCATGCAACTGACTAGTCTGAGGTAAAGGTATGGCAAGGTAACATAAAAGTAACCCAAAGTACAACGACCACGAAGGGTCGGCCACGCATAGTATAAAACAGTAAAAATATAGAACATGAAATAAAATACATGGAGACTAGAAGAAATATTTGCATAATCAATGAAATAGGGAGCAAGAGGGTAGCGAGCGAGACACTCGCCTGAATCACCAGAAACGCCGAAAGGTCCGAAATCCACGGAATTCGGGATGCGCCATAATATATGATATATAAATATGTAGAGTGAAGAGGAGAGAGAAAGAGAGAAGGGAAGATGATGTTTGTCAATAGACAAGTCAAGCAACACCAATATATGATATAAGACTCAAGGATATGGTTCATATTCAAGAAAGAAATCAACTATAACAGACAGCCAAAGTTAGTCGACTAGGTGAAAGAGTAGTCGACTAATAAAGGGGTTAGTCGACTAACAGTCTGGTATAGTCGACTAAAACTGGGTTCCAGAGAGTTGATATTCTGATTCAGGAAAAGTTAGTCGACTAAGATGAAAGGGTAGTCGACTAACAGTGATCTATAGTCGACTAACAGATACGTAAGTCGACTAAAACTGTGATACAGAGAGTTTGGGTTTCTGGTTCAGGAAAGGTTAGTCGACTAGGGTCAAGGGTGTAGTCGACTAAGGGTCTCTAGTCGACTGGTAATTTGGTCTAGTCGACTAAAACTGTGTTTCCAGAAAGGTTACGTTTCAACTAAGGGTTTCTAGTCGACTAATCTATAGGTCTAGTCGACTAATCGTCTGGAAACAGCAAACAGAACAGATTTTGGTGGTTTTGTTTGATGACCAAATAATCATGATTTGAAGACACAAGTGAACATGATATGTAAACTTAAGTATACTATAGAATTAATCAGTCTTGGTGATTAAAATTACTCACCTAAAGGATGGGTTGATGATGGAGTGATGGTGGTAGTGATGGAAGTTGATGATGAAGAAGAAGGTGAGGTTTTGTTAGAGTTGATGACCTTGTGGTGATGGTTTTCCATGGATATGAAAGAGGAAGATGATGAAGGAAAGAGGTTGGAGTAGTTGTGTGGTGGAGATGAAGAGGAGTTGGAGATTAGGGCTTTGGCTCTTGGTGAAGAAATGAAAAAGGAAATGAAATGTAAAGGAAAAGTATTTATAGGCTTTGGATTTTATGAAGGAGATGCAAATAAATAAAGAGAGAGGGGGGTTTTTGCAAATAGGGGAGGATGAGGTGTCCCTCTTTTGGCCACTTGGCCGGCCATGGGAGAGAGAGAGAAAGAGGGGCATTAATGAGGGAGTTGGTGGAAGAAGAAAAAGAATTTTGGGATTTTGGAAAATAGGAAAAGCCTTTGGCTTGTGGAGGAAGGAAGAGAATTAAAGGTAAAGGAAAAAAAGGAAAAGAATTAGAAAAGAGAAGATATTTCTCTGGAAGAGAAAATGAAAATAATGAAAGTGGCGGATTCCCGGGATCAAGTGGCGGATGCGGAAATCTTTCGGGAAAATACCGAATCGTCCGAAATTCAAGTATCTCAGAACGACCCGAAATAATTATCAAAAATCCAGAATATTATTTTAAGACTCATGGTGAAATTCGTTTGGAGAAATAATTTATAGTTTTAAACTAAAAATCTCGGAATCAGTTAGCTACCGACTCCGGTGGAATTTTCATAAAATCATAAAATTCCCAGAAAAAGTATTTAGGTAGAAAATATGATTTTAAGAAATAATGTTTAAGGAACTTTTAGAAATTCTAAACCGTTTGTAAACTAAAAATCTGGGAATCGGTCAGCAGCACTGGCCGACACCGGTTTTGAAGATATTTAATTAAATTCAGGAAAATTCCAGAAAATCATATAAAATCTAAAATATAGGAAAACAATATTTGAAACTGGAATCGGTCAAATCTAATTACCGGAAAGACCAAATCAAGTAATACATTAGGATCGGGTCTTCGGTTCAGACTAGGCTGACTCCGAGTCCACGAATCCAAATTTAAGACAAAACAATCATATAAACATTCATAATACAAAATAAGTACAGAAGATAAATCGAAAAATACGATCAAAATCTGAATACGCAACTAACCTAGTATTCCGGGAGTGAGGTGTTACAAATATGATCTGTCCTTATCAGGGAACTCGTTTCCCTTAATTTCCCTATTTTGCTTGCACCGGGGAGTTAAGAACTGAACAGTTCTTCTTTGGGCTTTCGCACGAAGCCATAACTTGGGCCATCTCTGTACTGTTTGAGGAAAGGACTTGAATAAGTCCTCTCAGTCATGATGACTTTTGACCATAATGCCCTTTTGATGACATCAGCCCTCAGGGCTATACCACTTCCTGTTTACGCGAAGTTGGTGCTTCGGATTCTTCCTGCGAAGATGCAGTTTCATCCACGAGATCAAGCTTCATCGAAGCTATCGCCTTGCTGGCTTTTCTCGCTGAGCGAGGCTATGCCTTAGTGAATTTTTGTATTTTCATATCCACTTGATTGATGAACTAATCATAACTCATTTCTGTTTTTGCAGTGCATTACGCCTCCGGTATCCCGAACAATCTGTTTGGGTATCCAGGCGAGCAGGTGGTAGCCTCAGCCTGCAGTTCATGGAGAGGCTTCTTTATTCAGTGAGCGGAGCGTCCCCTTGTCCGGGATACGCTCATCCAAGGCGGTCTCCCGCTGACCACCCGGAGTATCTTGACCACGGCTCCTCTGAGGATGTCGACCGTCAGACTTACAGAAAGCCTGACTTCATGTTCGGGGATGCTGCGCCTGATTCTGATCGCCAGTTGCAGGCCGGTGAAGGGCAGTGGATTTTTCAGTTGATGGCGAGAAATCTTATCTTCCGTCCACTAAGCGACACTTCCCTTTGTCCTCCTTCGCGGCTTGACTCAGGTTCGGAAGAGGCGTGGAGTGTGAGCCGAAGTGCTGAATCTGTCCATGTCGGGAGATTGTCATATCAGTCCGGCTATTCAGGGGCGGGCCCTCCTCGCGGCATAATGGGGCTGTACCCTGGGAAGGTATCGCGAGAACTTCCAGTGGGAGAGAATCCGGCTGTGGCGCAGACTTTTGGCGCCCAATTCTGCGCAGTTGGCGGGAATTACCCCGCTACTGACTTCAGGACCCCTGGTTGGGTTCATCCTCCCAAAGACATGGTGGCGGAGTTGACCAACTATGTCCTTGCTAATTTCGGGAAGGACTTGGAGAAGTTAAACCTCCATGAGGCCGTCAGGGCGACCTGCTACGGCATTGATATGAAGGTGCGTGCTTCTACGCCATCCTTGAGTTATACTGCCCTGCCTCGGGGACCTTCTTCACCCCAGTTGGTGAATTGGGCATGGCTCTGCATGAGTGTGGGAAATCTCTGCCTTACCTTTGGGTCTCTTCCTTGTACGAACGAGAGTACTTTCCCTGTGAAGCGGAAGTTGGCTCTGCTGGAGAAGCAGGAGCCTGCTTTGCTTGAGACTTACCGGGAATTGATGTGCCACTTGCACATTTGTTCATTGTCCAGCATCCACACTGGTGGCAAGAGTAGCTCGAAGAGCTTAAAGAGCTGTGGGAACTATCTGTTCCCGGACATGAAGAGTGCGCCTGAAGCTGCTCATTGCGGAGTTGCTGAAGGGACATCTTGGCCCGGATGGAGGCGCATGCCGAAAATGACATCGTCGTGACTGAAGATGATGGTCCTTTTGAGGAAGGTGATGTCCTTCGGAGCTTTCACACACCAGGCTCGTCGGCCTATGTCTCGGAAGGCGCTGCTGGCCGGTTTCTTAACCATCTGGTTAAAGAAATGTGTGGTGCCGTCTTCCTCGGGTGACATTGTCCACCCGAATGTGCTTGCTGCCGGCTGTGCGCTTTTGGTCCTATGGCCACCGTCTGGGTCTTCTCCCGGCTATGGGTGTGTTGTATCCAGAGGGGCCTCGTGCGCTAACGGAGGCTTTCTGCAGACATGGGTCGTGTCGAGGAGAGGAAGGGTGCCGTCCTGCCCTGTGACGGACCCAATCCTAGGGTAGGTTTACCGTATACCTACTTGATGGCGTGGTTCGCCTTGCACTGCCCGGCTTTGATTGGAGCTGGGGCGGACCCTCCGCAGGTGTTCGAACGGCACTTCTCCGCCGCTTCGAGGGCTGTTCATGGCAGAAGATCTACTACGTGGCTGAGGCCCGTAAGTTAGTACGCCGTTATGACGCTTATAGCCTGTTCCGCTGTTTTTTCTCGCATGCGGGATGCGGGGTTCAATGAGGAATTCCATGATGCGGATCGGGTGACTCTCTCATGAGTCGAGTGTTTTCGAGTGGCTGGTCAGTATCCGGCCCTCGCATTTGCTGTTCAGGAGTGGGACACCTATACCTGGAACCCTACGTTCCGAGCCGGTTTGCCCGCCAATTCGGTATGAGCCAGGCTGTACGTGGGCAACCCAAATCCGGACTTGAATTTCATGGGAGCCTCATTGATGGGCTCGTGCCTGGCGGTTCTTTATTGCAGATGGCACTGGGGCGCGGCTACGCACGCCGTTGAGAGATCCCGGCCTTCGGACGACCTTGTGCTTCTGCCAATGGTATGCGGCTTCGAATTCACGCCTCCTGGATTCAATGCCAATAGTTCGGGTGTGAGATTGATTGCTCATCGATGAGGCAGAAGGCTTCTGAGAAGAAGGAGGGTAAAGAGTCCCGTGTCCCTGGCATAGAGTAGTTCATCTCTGTGGATGATACGAGGCTTCTGATGCAGGGAGCCCTCGCTTTGAGGTAGGGACAGGAGCTGATGTCCGTGAAGCTGACACCTGTGAAGCCGGCTCCGGCGTGGTGGGGACAGCTCCCCCACGACATGTGGAAGAAGTGGAAGAAGAGGATTCTGATGTCCACTTCAAGAGGAAACGTGGGAGTGGATCCCGTAGGAAGTCGTTGGCGAAGAGCCCCGTCGCCATGCTCCTACAATTGTGGTAGAGGGCGAACCCTCTACTGCGCTTCTTTCTGCTGCTCCATTAGTGGCCGAGCCGTCGGTTGCTGAACCGACTACTGGTAAGATTGGCCCTCTAATTGCCTTCAGCGCACTTAAATAACTCATCATTTGCTTTTTGCTTTGTTGCAGGAGCTGAGGCAGTTGGAGAGCAAGGGAACACTACGATCCTTGTTCACTTATAGGGCTGCAGCTAGCTCTTCCGCTCACTCGCAAGAGTCTGGGAGTGGCGCGGCTGATGTCGGTCCTTCGGGTGTTGGGACCTCCAAAGGAAGTTCTGTGGAATCAAGCTCTGTTGAGTGGTCTGCAGGGGACTCGGCGGGCGAGAGCGGCCGGCTATTTACGTCGAGTCTGGTAAGAACTTTCCGATGGGACCCTGGATTCCGATGCGGCTGACGAGGTGACATCGGCCTTCGGTATGACTACGATCTCTTGGTCTTCGCCTGTTTGCTGCGTCTCCTTTTTGACCTTGGTTTTGTTGCAGGTATTCGTCCCCAAGGTGCATCAGCTTCGAAGGAAGCGAGGGTTCTCCTAAGAGGTAGAGGGCGAGTCGAGTGCTTCGACCGCGGCAGATGCTGCTGTGTTGGACGCGCTGTATGGCGACCTCCCCTCTTATCAGCCATGACAACTGAGAGGTCGGGGGTTGTGGAGACGACAGTCCCACAGATGCTTTCACACTCCGAGTGAGATGCCGGCGAGTATGGAGTTGAGGGTGATCACCAGCCCTGCCTCCCCAACTCAGGTGGTTGAGCCTGTTGCTCCAGAGGTAGTTGCCAGCCCTTCCCTCGCGGTGGCTGGTGTATTAATTTTGATGAGGACTCCGCCGAGATCGTACTTGGCTTGTCCTGCTGCTGTCGATGTTCCGCTTCTTCTTCTGCGGTGGTGTCGGCCGGGCTGGTAGACTGCTCCGAGGTTGTCCCTCTACCAAAGATGATGAAGCTGAGAATGACTTACATAGGTAATCTGGTCGATAGCTTCTATATACAATTTGGAGCAGACTATCGGTCTAGTCTTGAAAGGCTCGCCTGTGCCATTTTCGAAGTTGAAGGTGGTCCTCTCCCGAGGTATTGATTGCATTCGAGACTTTGAGGGGTACCATCAAGCTACTGCTTCTGGAACTCCTGGTAGATGACCTTGAGAAGGACGTGGAGGAATGGCGCCGTCTCTATCGTTCAGACGCAGTGTCTCTGGCTGATGAACGGCTCAACACCTCTTGTTGCCCAAAGGCGCGAGGCTCAGCTCGCGCTCAAGAGGCTGCTGAGGCTATCTCCTCTGACTTGAAGTCCTTGGAGACAGAGCAAGTAGAGGTTGGGAGTGCAATTGACGCTTCCACCAGTGCTCTTCTGATGCCGAAGATAATGTTAAGAGGGCCGAAGAGATGATCCGGAAGGCAAATCTCCTCTTATCCAAAGCTACACAGATGCGTCATGAAGAGACTGCGCGGCTTGAGCAGCTCAGGGCTCTCGGAGTGAGGAACTGGCGCGGCAGGAGTCGTCACAAGAGGCGACTTTGGCGGAGGTCGAGGCTCGTCTGGCTCAGGCGGTGGACTTCGATGAGGCTGAGCTGAGATCACAGGCGCTGGCCCAGGCTGCTGATGACAGGAGAACGAGGCTAGCTTCGCTCGGGGATCATTCGAATCTACCATATACGCTGTAGGCCATTGTATATGCTCCTCCATGTATCCCATCTTTTTGGTTTTAATAAAAAATTTTCCTTTGGACTTCTGTTGTTTGGATAATGAGACATGACTGTCTGTTGGTTCAGAGGTCGCAATGACATAACCAATTGAGATGTTGCCAGTCTCGAGGTTAGCCCATTGCGGGGCTGGAGTGAAGATACTTGCCTTTTGTAAATGTCAGCAAGTATGAGGCCTGTCTTTTGTAAATGTCAACAGGGCTCGAGATTGAGACTTAGCTGTCTGCTGGTTCAGAGGTCGCAATGACATAACCAATTGAGACGCCACCAAGCTCAATGATAGGGGCTTGGCTTTCTGCCAGTTCAGAGGTTGCAATGACGTAACTGGTTGAGAAGCCACCAAGCTCAAAATAGGTGATACTCTTCTTTTGTAAATGTCAACCACGTATCGAGACCTGTCTTTTGTAAATGTCAAAGGAACTCAAGGTTGAGACTTAGCTGTCTACTGGTTCAGAGGTCGCAATGACATAACCGATTAAGACGCCACTAAGCTCAATGACAGATGAAACTCGGCTATCTGCCAGTTCAGAGGTCGCAATGAATAACTGGTTTGAGAGCCATCAAGCTCAAAATAGGTGATACTTGTCTTTTGTAAATGTCAACAAGTATCGAGACCTGTCTTTTGTAAATGTCAATAGGACTCAAGGTTTGAGACTAGCTGTCTACTGGTTCAGAGATCGCAATGACATAACCGTTAAGACGCCACTAAGCTCAATGACAGATGAAACTCGGCTATCTGCCAGTTCAGAGGTCGCAATGACATAACTGGTTGAGAAGCCA
>JAVJIF010034702.1:0-74866 GCA_038442645.1 Agave tequilana
TTTGAGAATTACTCAAGGTAATAAAACACATTTTGAGATACCTTTGTAATAAACAAAATTTTAAGATTCTAATTGTAATAACAATGCAAATTTTGAATTCTTCTTAAATCAACAAATCAAGATATCACAAGATATAGATACCATATGAATAGGAAATATGTGATACCAAGTTGAAATAGAAACATTTTTTACATTTTGGTACCAATGAAAGAATTTATTTTGATACCAATTTAAATTTAAATTTTGAAAAGTGATTCAAAGCATTTATATATATGTATGAAATATTTTACTACCAATTGAAATACAAGATAAATTTTGATACCAGTAGGTAAAACATATTGATACCAGTGAATTTAAACCCAATTGGAATTAAAATATATGGATATCAATTGAAATAAATAGATACCAATTGAAGTATATTGTAAATTATAATCAATAAAAATACCATTGAAGATAATGCATAAGCTTATAAAAGTACCAATTGAGAAATCAATGAAATCAAGATTTAATTCAAGCTTAGAATAAACATACTTTGTGCTTTAAAACATGTAATATCTTGTAAATCAAGCACAAACAAATCATATATGTGTATGAAAATGAAAATACCAATAGAATTGATATTATATGAAATTCAAGGCATACATATATAGAAAACAAATATGAGTATATACAAAAAAATATCAATTGAGATACCAATTGAAATATGATGTGAAAACAAGTATATAACTCATAAATAACCACCCTTTTTCATGCACAAGATAAAGATTTTCAATAAGACATACAAGGCATGCTCGTCCATCCGTCTGCCCTTAACGGGGTTGGTAGGGGTTTTCAAAAACTAGAGTTTGAATATATTTTTATTGTGAAAACACTACAAATGAAGAATAAATAACTAGTTAAATAATTTTTGAAAAATTAGTTAAAGATCCTTCAAAACATGAAATCAAATCATATGTCTATCATGAAACATGCTAAATACATGAATTCACATTCGAAATCTATAAGATTCAAAATAATCATGAAACAAAGTCATGAATAAACAAATAAAGTGTGACAGTACAAGAATCATGTAATTAGCATTTTCCATGAAGATAATCAATGAAGCTCAAAACAAATAGCATTTAATCCAACAAGTAAAAAAAAACATGAAAATTCATTTTTCATATAAAGATGAAAATCATAAGAATTCATTTTTCATCTAAAAACAAATATGAAAATCATAAAGATTTTAATTTTCATGTAAAAACAATCTTCAAGCTATATGTATGATTTATCCAAAGCTAACAATATCCATACATATCCCAAACATAAAAAGAGTCCATAATATAAATTGCATGAAGGCAAATAACTCAAGGGGCATACATGTATATTCATTAGTTTTGGACAAAAATAGAATATACATGAAGTAAAACATGAAAATAGGCAAAAACAAGTGTAAATGAGGAAATCATCAAAACTAGCCTATACATGTGCATATAGTGAGTACAAATGAACAATGAAGTGCAAACGTATATGAGTCAAATGTTGCTCACTACTTGTACACGTATATACACAAGTTTTGACAAAAACTACATCTAAACAAGTGTTTACCACATGAAGCATAAAACACAAACATGCTTATATTAACAAAAACTAAAAAATGCTAAAAGTATCATATATGTAAAAGGCATGTAAACTAAATTAGGAGTTTAGAGATAGTTACCAAAACAAAAAACTATACTCCAAATCTCCAAAACATGGTGGTTGTCCCACCAAACCTCCTTAATAGCAGTGCATCAAATGTGTGTCCATCAAGTCCATGTGCATCCACCATCAAGGGACCAAATCTCTCACGTTTTGTGAGAGCCCACACCTACACAAATACAAGGTGGGAATTTTGGTACCCATTTTCTTTTGGGTCCTCGGGGTTAGCATTGTAAGGAACCCAAACATTCTTGTTAGTAAAATTAATAATATTTACTCTATCATAACAAAATCTTGCTAAATGGCCTTTGCGGCCGCAATGTGTACACTTGTACACTCTACTATGCACATGTGAATGAGTATGATCATGGCGTACAAAATGTGCATAAACATGTTGTGGGTGATGTGCATGGACATCGGAACTTGTTTCTTTTGAAACAAGGTTTCCAATGTAGAATGGTTAAATACACAATTACTCAAAGTTGAGCTTAAACAATCAATTCTACTTTTCAAAAATTTAACTTCATTTTTATCAATAGTTGTGGCATGAAAAGCATGATCAACAAACCTTTTCTTTTTAGAAATATTAACTTTTCTTTTTCAATAATTTTTCTTTTTAAAGAGTTGTTTTCATTCAAAGCAACTTCTTTTTGTTTTTCCACCAAATAATTTTATTTTTCAATGACGTATTTCTTTCACAAAGATCATTCAATTTAGAAAGCAAGGAAATATTTTCATTTTCAAACTTTCATTTTCTTTTGAAACATTTTCAAATTTAGTTTGAAAAGAATCTTTTTCGTTTAACGTGCAATCAAATTTATTTTTCATTTTCTTATTATCCTTTTTAAGCATGTCATATTTTTTCTAGAAGTTGTTGACAAAATGAAGCAAGTTCATTATAGGACATATCAACATCCTCTTCTAGCTTGGATTCGGTGTTTGCATCCAAAATCCCCTTGGACCATGTAGCATACGTTAGAAGCTTCACTTCCAACATCCGAGTCGCTCCCCGCATAGTATTGTTCTTTTTTGCCAGGGAGATGATGGTGCTCCAAATTACAAAAGCCGAGTCAAGATTAGCAACCCTACATAAATAATCATTATTTAGGGTACTCTTCAAAGCATGAATGCCTTTTGAGTTAGCCTCAATATACTTGCTATTTGAACAATATGAATCTTTAATGGTAGCAAGATAAATATGAATGTCTAGGCCTTTGAGGTACATTAACATTTTACCTTCCAAGTTTGGATGCTAAGAATGTCAAAAGTGGGAGATGACATGAAATCCATGTGTGTGTACAAATATTGTGATTACCTACAAATAAGGATCTTTAATTCAAGGTTGTTAGACCTAAATCGCATATGGCTCTGATACCAATTGAAATTACCTAGAGGGGGGTGAATAGGTGACTAGCTAATCTAATGGTCAGTTAATGCGGAATTAAAACTATTTATGCAAACTAAAACTATTATGCACAAACACCAAGCATAACACAAGAGTGTAGCCGGATTCCCCATAAAGGGCTATGGACTAACTCCTCAAGATTCCTCTAGATAAGAGTTGAGGTGCCGCTTTGGCTCTCTTGGTTGAATACAAGTGTTAGCAAACAATCCCCAAGCATATAACAATTAAGCACATAATATATCAAGCATATAAAGATAAAGACAATATAAGCATGCAAGATATAAAGACAAGTAAGAGATAAAGGGAGAGAGAGCAATCGCAAACACGGGATATTTGTTTCGAGGTTCGAGCACACTTACTCTACGTCCCCGCCTTCAACACTATGAAGGATTTCCACTATAATCGATCCCACAGGATCACTCGGTGCCGCAACACCTACAAGAAGTTCCCACTAGAACTCTTGGACTCTCTAGTCCCTCTCTTGTTCCCGCAAGAACAATACACCGCAAGCACGCAAGCTTGTCGAGGCCGCACCTCTACCAAGAGCTCTCACTAGAACTCGAAACACCGCGAACACACAAGTCCGTCTCCTCAAAGCAAAGATAAAGTCTTTAGTAATCACAACACTTTAATCACCTAAAAACAATCTCACAATAACTTTCCTATGTTGGCCCAAGGTTACAATCACCCATGATTAGTGTATTTTGATGATTACAAAACATATTAGTTATTTGTACTAATAACATTTGTTGTTTAAGTGTGTTTCAGATTTCTATTCATTCTAGAATCTTCTCTCACAAATACAAGGATTTGGACTCAAGTCAACTCCAATTGGGCTCAAGGAACAAGTGTTGAAGATTATATGAAGAAGCCTATTGAAGATCTTGAAGTCCCTAGAATCATTGTAAGAATAGAATGTTAAAGTTTGAGTCTTGGTTATTTGGCTCTAGGATACACACACACAAAATTTGGTTTTGATAAAATTTGGTCTTGTTTTCTTTTTCAAAAATATTGGTTTCATGCCTTAGTAGAGATTTACATGAACCTAAGTTTTATAAAATAAATATCTTGTCTAGATCATGTATACATACTTCTACTAACATGTTACTCTAGTTTGTTTAACCTAAAACAATTTTTCAAATTTTTCCAAGCTCCAAAACCTGCAGTTTTTCTTATTTCAGGCTGACCGGCCGACCGGCCCGGTCGACCGGCACAGCAAGCTGGACGTGCACGTCTGTGCACGTCTGTCGGTCGACCGGAAGAAGGGAACTGTGTTTCCTCTTTTGGACGGTCGACCGGACCGGTCGACCGAGAGCCAACGGCTCTTTGCAGCTGGCTTGCGGTCGACCGGACCGGTCGACCGCCAAGCCTGCTGTAGCCTAACAGCTCTTTTCTCTTTGGGCTATTCTGAAAAACTGTTTCTTTTTTCTGCTTTAACAGATTTTTGGAGAGTTGTTGGGAGCTTTTGCAGGTCAAATTAGGTGTAAAGAAATTGTTTTTAACCTATTTTCTAACCCTATAAATAAAGGAGAAGTCTCTCTTGCATATCACTTTGAAAAATCCTCAAGTTTGTGTTGTTTTCAAAAGAGAAAAGAAAAGAGTTTAAAGCTTTCATTCCAATTCTTTTTGAGCTTGTTTTTCAGTTGTGTTAGATTACTAATATCACTCTACAACTGAAGTTTTTCTCACTACACTTCATAGAGCCAAAAATCCTATACTCATTCTATAGTGAAGTTGTAATAGAAGTGAGAGTGTTTGTAAAAGAGATTGAGAAAAAGTGTAGTGATCTTGTTGTGATCACTTTGTTCTTGTAATCCTTTCCTTGTGGAGCAACCTCTTCGGTAGAGGTCCTTTGTACTCGGTGGAGCTCGGTGCTCGGTCTTCGTAGACCAAATTGTAAAGGCGTCCTCGGTGGATAGTGGAAACCCTTCACGGAGGTGAAGGCGGGGAGTAGAGCGGTGGCTCGAACCTCGAAACAAATATTTGTGTTTGCGATTGCCTTTGCGTCCAATTCTTGCTTTAAATTCCTCTAACACTTTATTGCTCTTTATTACTCGCTTGTGATCTTGTATCTTCCTTGTGCTTTTTATTCAAGCTTGTAATTCTTGTGATTATTTGTGTGCATCTCATTTCTCATCATCATACTTTGCCTTGATCAATCATATCTCAATACAACAAGGTTGCATTGCGCACCTCTAACCCATATCTAGGGGAATTAGGAGGAAGGAGTTCAGAACCTCGCAAGGGTTATTCGGCTCTTAGTCTTGTTTTTGAGAGATTGTTGCATCATTCATCATACTTAGTTTAAAAAGATCATTAGATTAGCAATTACACCTATTCACCCCCCCTCTAGGTATTTTTCAATTGGTATCAGAGCTTGGACTCTAGGATTTGTTTAACAACCTTAGAGAAGATCCTAATTTGCTAATCATTTCATTCATATTCATATAGTAAAAATGGCCGATGGAATTAAGACCCCTCCTAAGTTTGATGGACTTAACTTTCCCATATGGAAAGTTAAGATGACCGTGTTTTTGCAATCTCTAGGTAGCCGAGTTGCAAAAGCCGTGACTAAGTCCTTTAGTGTACCCCCCGGTGACGAATCCACTTGGTCCGAAATAGAGACTAAGGAATTCGATGCCAATGCCAAAGCTCACTATGCACTTCTTCAAGCCCTTAATGATGATGACATTTCTAGGGTTATCCATTGCAAATCCGCATATGAGATTTGGTCACACTTGATAGTCACTCATGAGGGGACCTCACAAGTAAAGAAGGCTAAGATTGACCTTCTTCGGTCCCAATATGAAACATTTAGCATGCAAGATAATGAAACCATAGATGATATGGTTACAAGATTTACCAAGATTACTAATGGACTCACTTCTTTAGGTGAAGATATCAACAATGATCAAAGAGTAAGGAAGATCATCCGAGCTATTCCTCCTTCATGGGAAGTTAAAGCAACAACCTTGAAGGAACTCAACGACAATGAAGAGATGGAGCTTATAGGTCTCATTGGGAACCTCAAAACCCATGAGATGGAAAGGAAAGCAAGGGAGGATATGGCTCCCTCCAAGAAGAAGACGATCGCTTTCAAGAGTCATGCCATACACTCTGAAGAAGACGATGAGGAAGAAGATGATGAAGAGCTCTCACTCCTTGTAAAGAACGTCCGGAGGATGTACAACAAGGCGAAGTACCAAGGTAGAAGAAGATGGCAAGGAGGCAAAGAAGAAAGGAAGATTGTGTGCTTCAATTGCCAAAGACCGGGACACATTGTTGCGGAGTGTCCGGACAAAGCTAAGCCCTCCACTTCAAAGAAGCCTTACAAGAAGAAGGCTATGAAGGCAACTTGGGATTCGGAGACCGAATCCGAAGAAGAGATCGACACCGCCAACATGTGCTTCATGGCCAATGAAAGCACAAGCAAGGTAACCCCTTCCACCCCTTTTGATGATGAACTCTCCATGGATGAACTAGGAGAAGCTTTTGTTGAGTTGTCACAAAATTATGATTTCTTAAAGAAAAAGTATTTAAAAATGAAAAAGGAAAATGAATCTTTAAGTCATCAAGTTTTACTCTTACAAAAGAAAAGGATGATTTGGTTTCCACCTTGGCCACTACTAAAAATGATTTTGAAAAATATAAGATTTCTTGCAAAGGTAAGGCCCCACTAATTGATTCTAATGAAGTTTCTATGCTTAAGGAAAGATTAGACTCATTAAGTGTTGTTTTGAAAATTTGTGAATTTAACAAGAAGAAAATTGAGGCTATGTTTCCTAAGAAACAAGCCCCAAAGAAAAATGCTCATGCTCATGTTCATGTTCATGATACACAACCTAAACAACATGGCAAAACCCCAAACATGCTCACACTACACATACACATCATGCATTCATGTATGGTAGAGTGTTCTCATGTTCACATTGTGGACGGAAAGGGCACTTAGCCAATTTTTGCTATGATAGATTAAACGTATCACGTCAAAATGTTTGAGTTCGAGGCACTAACTTTCAAGGACCAAGAAAGTTTGGGTACCAAAATCAACAATTATGTTAAATGATGTAGGTACTTTCCAAAGCCCAACGACGTAGAGGATTGTGGTATCTTGATAGCGGTTGCTCAAGGCACATGACTTGGGACATCAACAACTTTGCAACCCTATCAAGATATCATGAAGGTGGCACCGTCACCTTCGGAGATGACGCCAAGGGTAAAATCATCGGTATTGGTAATGTAAAACTTGGCACCTCTCCTTTAATTGAAAATGTAGTTTTAGTTGATGGCCTCAAGCATAATCTCTTAAGTGTTAGTCAACTTTGTGATAAAGGTTTTGATGTTGTTTTTGATAATGTTGCTTGTAAAGTAATTGATAGAACTTCTAATGTTTGTGTATTTTCCGGTTTTCGTGAAAGTAATGTTTATATGATTGATATGTTGAATATGTCTTGTAATATTACTTGTTTGAAAGCCCTCGATGATGACTCTTGGTTGTGGCATAGGAGATTAGGCCATATTTCTTTTGACCATATTTCTAGATTAAATACAAAGGAAATGGTGAAAGGTATTCCTTGCTTGAATTTTGAAAAGGACCGAGTTTGTGACGCATGTCAATTTGGGAAACAAACTAAGTCTTCTTTCAAGTCAATTAAGGATATCATGACATCGCGTCCTTTGGAGTTAATCCATATGGATCTTTTTGGCCCTACACAAACCAAAAGTCTAAGTGGAAATAGATTTGCTTATGTTTTGGTTGATGACTTTTCAAGATTTACTTGGGTTTTCTTTCTTGAACATAAAAGCCAAGCATTTTCTTATTTCAAACTTTTAAGAAAAGAGTTGAAAAGAAAAAGATGTTTCAATTTTGAGAATAAGAAGTGATAGAGGAGGTGAATTCATTAACCAACCCTTTACCACTTTTTTGATGAACATGGAATAAAGTATGAACTTTCTTGTCCTAGAACTCCACAACAAAATGGAGTAGTTGAACGGAAAAATAGAACATTACAAGAGATGGCTAGGACAATGCTAAGTGAATATGGTCTACCACATTTTTTGTGGGCCGAGGCCGTTAATACATCATGCTATATATCAAATCGTGTTTTCTTGTGTAAAAATACTACTAAAACTTCTTTTGAAATGTATTTTTCTAGAAAACCTAATGTTTCCTATTTTAAAGTTTTTGGTTACAAATGCTTTGTTTTAAACACAAAAGATAATTTAGGAAAGTTTGATGCTAGATCTTATGAGGCTATTTTGTAGGTTACTCAAACACTAGTAAGGCTTATAGAGTTTTCATTAGATCATCATTGACTATTGAAGAGTCTATTCATGTTAAGTTTGAGGAATCTAACAAGTTTGTTAAGAATGTTGTAGAAATAGATGCATTGGATGAAGGCTTGGAGAAAGTGACCTTGGAGGATACGCCTACTATGGGAGACAAGCCAAAGGATGATGACGGAAGTGAAGCCAAAGTAGAAGAGGCTCAAGGAAATGAAGATCAAATAAATGGAGATGAGCCCCCTCAACAACTTCCAAAGGATTGGAGATACAATCCACATCATCCCAAGGACCTCGTCATAGGTGAAGTATCAAAAGGGGTAACTACTCGCTCTAGACTTCATGACTATTGTGGTAACTATGCATTCATTTCTCATGTTGAACCCAAAAATGTCCTCGAAGCCGAGGCCGATTCATATTGGTTGCTAGCCATGCAAGAGGAGCTCAATCAATTTGAGCGCAACCAGTTTGGCACCTTGTTCCCAGGCCCCACGATAGACCAACAATTGGTACTAAGTGGATCTTTAAGAACAAGTTGGATGAATCGAGTAATGTAGTTAGAAACAAGGCTAGGTTAGTTGCCCAAGGTTACACTCAAATCGAAGGAATCGATTTTGAAGAAACCTTTGCACCCGTAGCACGGCTTGAAGCCATACGGATGACACTAGCATTTGCCTCATATAAAGATTTTAAATTGTTTCAAATGGATGTTAAAAGTGCTTTCTAAATGGATTTATTGAAGAGGAGGTGTATGTTGAACAACCCCCCGGGTTTGTTGATCCTACACATCCGGATTTTGTTTTTAAATTAGATAAAGCTCTTTATGGTTTAAAACAAGCCCCTAGGGCTTGGTATGAAAGACTTTCTTCATTTTTGATTTCAAATGGTTTTAAGAAAGGTAAAATTGACACAACTTTGTTTACAAAACATGTAGAAAAGGATATTCTTATTGTACAAATTTATGTGGATGATATTATTTTTGGTTCTACTAATGAATCTCTTTGCAAAGCTTTTGAGTCATGCATGAAGGATGAATTTGAAATGTCTATGATGGGGGAGCTCAACTATTTCCTTGGACTCCAAATCAAGCAAGGAAGGATGGGATCTTCATCAATCAAGCCAAGTACACAAAGGAACTAATCAAGAGATTCGGGCTTGAAGGATCTAAAGTAAGCAAAACTCCCATGGCAACAACTACCAAGCTTGACAAGGATGAACAAGGTAAAAGTGTAGACATTAAATTATATCGTAGCATGATTGGTAGTTTGCTTTATTTAACGGCTAGTAGGCCGGATATTATGTTTTCCGTTTGTCTTTGTGCACGTTTTCAATCTTGTCCTAAAGAGTCTCACATAATAGCGGTTAAACGCATAATTAGATACCTTAAGGGCACCATTGAAATGGGTTTGTGGTATCCGAAAATCGGCCAATTTTCTATGACTAGTTTTCGGATGCCGACTATGCGGGTTGTAGGGTAGATAGGAAGAGCACAAGTGGAACATGTCAATTCTTAGGTAATTGTCTTGTATCTTGGTCTTCCAAAAAGCAAAATTCGGTAGCCCTATCAACCGCCGAAGCGGAGTATGTTGCAGCCGGAGCTTGTTGTGCACAAGTTCTTTGGATGAAACACTCTCCTCGACTATGATTTACACTTTGATCATGTTAAAATATTTTGTGATAATACTAGTACTATTCACATGACAAAGAATGCAAATCAACATAGTAAAACCAAACACATTGACATTAGGTATCACTTTCTTAGAGATCATTATGAGAAAGGTGATATTGTTATTGAATATGTTACTACCGATTTTCAACTTGCCGATATTTTTACTAAACCATTAGACTATGCTAGATTTTCATTTATTTGTGGTGAGTTGAATGTTTGCATTATGGATTCTTAAAAATAATTTTTCAATTGGTATTTTAACCCTTTTTGATGTATGACAAAAAGGGGAGAATAAGTTTAAGAGTTTGAGAGTTTGAGTTTGAGAGTTTGATATTTTGAATTTGTTTGAGTTTGTTAAGTTTGTTTATTTAATGCTTTATGTATTGTGCTTCCATAGTCAAATTTTTATACATAGCATTATTTGAGGGGGAGTTTTCCAAACTCCTCTTCCATGTTTATTTAAATAACCTATATGTTTTGTCATCATCAAAAAGGGGGAGATTGTTGGCCCAAGGTACAATCACCCATGATTAGTGTATTTTGATGATTACAAAACATATTAGTTATTTGTACTAATAACATTTGTTGTTTAAGTGTGTTTCAGATTTCTATTCATTCTAGAAGTCTTCTCTCACAAATACAAGGATTTGGACTCAAGTCAACTCCAATTGGGCTCAAGGAACAAGTGTTGAAGATTATATGAAGAAGCCTATTGAAGATCTTGAAGTCCCTAGAATCATTGTAAGAATAGAATGTTAAAGTTTGAGTCTTGGTTATTTGGCTCTAGGATACACACACACAAATTTTGGTTTTGATAAAATTTGGTCTTGTTTTCTTTTTCAAAAATATTGGTTTCATGCCTTAGTAGAGATTTACATGAACCTAAGTTTTATAAAATAAATATCTTGTCTAGATCATGTATACATACTTCTACTAACATGTTACTCTAGTTTGTTTAACCTAAAACAATTTTTCAAATTTTTCCAAGCTCCAAAACCTGCAGTTTTTCTTATTTCAGGCTGACCGGCCGACCGGCCCGGTCGACCGGCGCAGCAAGCTGGACGTGCACGTCTGTGCACGTCTGTCGGTCGACCGACCGGTCGACCGACCAAGAGCATACTGCTCTCTGGTTTTCTGGGTCGACCGGACCGGTCGACCGGAAGAAGGAAACTGTGTTTCCTCTTTTGGGACGGTCGACCGGACCGGTCGACCGAGAGCCAACGGCTCTTTGCAGCTGGGCTTGCGGTCGACCGGACCGGTCGACCGCCAAGCCTGCTGTAGCCTAACGGCTCTTTCCTCTTTGGGCTATTCTGAAAAACTGTTTCTTTTTTCTGCTTTAACAGATTTTTGGAGTTGTTGGGAAGCTTTTGCAGGTCAAATTAGGTGTAAAGAAATTATTTTAACCTATTTTCTAACCCTATAAATAGAGGAGAAGTCTCTCTTGCATATCACTTTGAAAAATCCTCAAGTTTGTGTTGTTTTCAAAAGAGAAAAGAAAAGAGTTTAAAGCTTTCATTCCAATTCTTTTTGAGCTTGTTTTCAGTTGCGTTAGATTACTAATATCACTCTACAACTGAAGTTTTTCTCACTACACTTCATAGAGCCAAAAATCCTATACTCATTCTATAGTGAAGTTGTAATAGAAGTGAGAGTGTTTGTAAAAGAGATTGAGAAAAAGTGTAGTGATCTTGTTGTGATCACTTTGTTCTTGTAATCCTTTCCTTATGGAGCAACCTCTTCGGTAGAGGTCCTTTGTACTCGGTGGAACTCGGTGCTCGGTCTTCGGTAGACCAAATTGTAAAGGCGTCCTCGGTGGATAGTGGAAACCCTTCACGGAGGTGAAGGCGGGGAGTAGAGCGGTGGCTCGAACCTCGAAACAAATATTTGTGTTTGCGATTGCCTTTGCGTCCAATTCTTGCTTTAAATTCCTCTAACACTTTATTGCTCTTTATTACTCGCTTGTGATCTTGTATCTTCCTTGTGCTTTTTAATTCAAGCTTGTAATTCTTGTGATATATTGTGTGCATCTCATTTCTCATCATCATACTTTGCCTTGATCAATCATATCTCACAACAAGGTTGCATTGCGCACCTCTAACCCATATCTAGGGGAATTGGGAGGAAGGAGTTCAGAACCTCGCAAGGGGTATTCGGCTCTTAGTCTTGTTTTTGAGAGATTGTTGCATCATTCATCATACTTAGTTTAAAAAGATCATTAGATTAGCAATTACACCTATTCACCCCCCTCTAGGTGTTTTTCATCCTATAGGATGGATATATCAATAGAAAGCTCAAGTGTTTGTGAGAAAAATAAGGATTGAAGTTGTAGTAGAAAACATAAGAAAATCACTTTTGAAAACTCTTGATAAACTCTCCTATTGAATGGAAGTATTTGGCTCTAAAACAAGTGGAGAAAACCTCTTAATAGAGTAGAAAAAACTGGTGCAAAAATTCACTTAAAATCTGATTTAAAACAGTCCATAAGAGCCCCCTTTTATAGGCTAGGAAAAACTAGCCGTTGGGGCCAAATCAACAGACTGGACGGCTGTCGGTCGACCGCCCGGTCGACCGGCCAACGGTCAGATTTCTGACCGTTGAGCCAGCAGTCAACCGGCCCAGTCGACCGTGGCCTGAAAACAGAGAGCAGAGCTCTTTGCCGGTCGACCGCCCGGTCGACCGGGGCTTTCCAGAGAGTAGAGCTCTCTGGATGGTCGACCGGCTCTCCAGCCAAACAGGGCATGCACGTTTGTGCACGTTGGTCGACCAACTCATTCGACCGACTCCTGGCTCGATCGACCGACCCGGTCGACCGGCGAAAGCCAAAACAGAATTTTTTTAGGGATTAAAAACTTGGTATTTTTCCTTCAATAAAATCTCATAAAATCTCTAAAAATCTACAAAATAAGTTCAGTATAATACTTTGATATACAAACATGTTTGAGTAAAAATCAAACCATGTTACAAACATTTTGAACTATTTTGTAACTTAGAAATTTTGGCATACAACAAAAATCGTATTTTTCCAAATAGCTTTTTGCAAAACTTCTCCAAATACAAAAATAAGATATTTTAAACACTTTTAAAGCATAGAGTGTATGGATATGATCCACTACACATAAAAGATGAAATATCTATGTTTTTGACAATTAGACACTAAAATGGTTTTGGTTAAAGACATGTATATTTGAATACCAAAAACCAAACCAGTATTTTTCCAAATGAAAAAATTCTTTTATGAAAACACAAATAAATCTTGAGTGTGTGTGTATATGTACTTAAGCAATCCACCTACTATTCTATCCTTTACATTTTATCTAAAAATAAAATCTTAACAAAAACAAACCTAGACACAAGTCTTCTCTTGAAGTCTTCACTTGAAGTCTTCTCCTCCTTCTTGACTTGGTCCAAACACGATCCAATGAGCTAGACTTCTCTAGAGTACTTGATGTGGTCTTGATGCATAGGCTTTAAATTAAACCGCGTTAGCTCCAAAACTTGATTTTAAATCCTTTGTTGAAGCTAAACACCAACTAAGATCTTGATCATAATCTGAGACTAATTAAACACAATATCATTAGTACGATAACTATATGAGTTAATCATCATCAAAACTAGAGTGATGGGCCTTTGGGGCAATATAATCATACTTAACCAGCTTCATTAGCGGCCATATATATATTTTAATAATATTATTATTTACAAGAATATTTAAGTTTTTATTTAATCCCTCAATGTATAAGTGTATATATCCTTAAGGCAAAAAAATTAAAGATTAAATCATATTTTCAATCTTTCTTACTAAACCTAAAAATCCAACAGTACGTGTTATTTTGATTCAAATTAAGAAATCATAATTAAGGCTTATTTAATTTCTAAGATCAACCTAATTTTCTTAAAATGGATCAAATCTTTTTCTCATTTTTAAAAAAGTTTGTTAAAAATGTAAAATCCTATACAAAAAGAGAAAATTCTAAGAATATTCTAAAAAAAGTGAAAAAGAAAGAAAATCTAAAAAATCAATATTAGTGAACTCTCCCCCACATTTATCTCATGCATTGTTCTCAATGCATCATGAATGTATATATGCATGAAAATCAAACGGAAGAAAAATTTACCTCAAGTTGGTGATTACACTAGAGGTCTGATTGGTGCGTGAAATGTGGCCCAATCCAAAGAATGTGGAGTTCGTAGGAGCCACCGATGACCTCTCTCCTAATATTACCCATTAACTGATAGTATACGTGTATGATTTTATTTAGAAAATTACCCCATCAAATTTCCAATTTGGAAAAATAATTTTTGAATTAGTTTTTCTACACTTTATCCCAGAATGAAATGTGATATGGTAAAATGTGTGAATTGGGCTCTTGAGGTACATGAACTAATATCAACTCAAGAAATTGACTGAAATCAAGTAAAAGTTCTAGAGTTGAAATTAGTTCAAAAATTGGGTCCAAATTAAGAAAATGAATCTCTAGTTCACATTCAATTTCCCTCTAATGAATGTGACTTTGTAAGATTGGTGATTCAATTTTACAAATTACAGGCATGAGAATCAAAATCAACTCGAAAATGTTGCCAAATTAGGTAACAATATAGGAGTCGATATTGATTCAAAATTTGAAAATAAATCATAAATTGAGGATCGGTGTCACATTCCTGTTTGAGTTCAACTTCATTGAAATTAAACTTGCCAAATTGTCAATCTGACTCTCATAAGTTTGATACTGGTCAAGTTCAAGATATGAATTCTGAAGATTGGTGATTTAATTTTACAATATACGGACACTGGATTCAATATTGACTCCGGAAAGTTATTAAAATCAGATAAAGATATCAGAGTCAATATTGAGTCAAAAAGTAAAACTGAATTACAAGTTGAGGTGCAAGATTGCATTCATGCTCAAGTTCAATTTTAGAAAGGGATAACTTGCCAAAATGTTCATGTTGCTCTCAAAATGAATGCTCAAGTTCAATTTTAGAAAGAGATAACTTGCCAAAATGTTCATGTGGCTCTCAAAATTTTGCTTTTGGTCAAGTCCAAATGGATGTGATGAAACTGAATTTTGGTTTCTAAAGCAACATGATTCTTAGGCCAGATTGATAGGGTTAGAGATATTAAGATTGGTGAAAGATTGATAAGGGAGTGTATTTTCATTCTTATAAGCATTGGTCAATTCATTCATTTGTGCTTCTAACCTAATGATGGACTAGGTAACAAAATTTTGTATCTGAATCATGTCTTCCATACCTTTTTCTATCCCTGCCGGTTCTTCTTTGAAAGTGTGGACACTCCAAAAAGACAAAACTCTCATATTTATCTTTAACCAGTCTGAACGATGTCTAACTTATCGACATTTACAAAAGATAAGTCGCAGATAAGCTGAGGACCAGGGACAAGGTAGCAACTTAAGCTCTATTGATTCAGTAAAGTAGACAATAGGCCAAAATTGCCTTTGAAGAGAAGCCAATGTAGGTCTATGAAGTCAGGTTTTAATCGAAGCCGAAGCCAAAAGCTTCGCACGAAGCTTCCAATTTACTTCGCATGAAGCTTCACAATTAGCCCCGCCAGAAGCTAATCCAATAGCTTCGCACTACAAGCTTCGTCCCTAGCTTCGCTAGAAGAAAGAAATGTTTTAGCTCCGCTGTGGGCTGAATTTTAGCTTTGCACGAGGCTTTGAAGATAACTTCGCCTGAAGCTATGAGCTAAATCTTAACTTCGCATGAGGCTACAAAAGTAACTTTGCCCGAAAGAGAGAGTTTCTCATGTAGCTCCTCAGCGAGCTTTACCAGGTCATCAATTGACCGTTTTTCACGAGAGATTAATGGGTGAACCCCATTAATTTAGTAGGATTAACACCACTTTAAGTGGGCGATTACATTCGCCCACTTCGTTCCACATTAAGTGGAGACAATTAAGCCACGATGGCGAGGGGGAGTCTGCACGAACTCACTAGCTTCACAAGAAGCTTGCAAATAGCTTCACCGCAAGGTCATTTGTAGTCTCGTGCGAAGCTAAAGTCTGATTCAGTCTTGCTGAATTCAAGGGGATGATTACACCTCATTTTTGGCTATAAATAGTCCTTTGTTGAGCCAAGAAAGAGAGATGGAGAGAGTTGGCTAGAGAGAGGAGATTGGCAAAAAGTTCAAGAAAAGATTCTTAAAGAGAGTGATCTCTTGTTCTCTTACTTCCAAATATTCAATTTCTAGAATCAAGTGAGAAGGAAATCCTATTAGGAGGCAGTGCGGCCATCTGATCAATTGCATCATCAAAGGGATAAAGTGATCGCGCGCTGATCAGATTCCTACCGGCATACTTTCCCAGAATTCTCAGAGGAGATCTACCTGTAATTTCTTTTCAATTACTTGTAATTTTGCTCCTCCACTCTTTTTTTAAGTTTTCCTTTATTCAAATTTCAATAGAAACAAGATGGCGACTCCGCTGGAGAATTCGGTCTTCTTCTGCAATAAGGAGATAATGTCGCAATGCAATGGTCAAAATCCTAAGCCCGTCGTCGTCGAAAACTTGGTCATTCACTTTGACCAAGAAAAATTCAAAGAACTACTCTCTGGGGGTAACCCAGTGCCCCACGAGCGGAAGCACAAGAAGGTCTCTGTGGCCAAGGCTTCAGTGGTTATAGAACAGAAACCAGCCTTAACAGGGCGAGGAACTAGACAAACCTCGTTCCAGCTCCTTTTAGCCTCAACCGAGGCTAAAAATGCCTCACGCAAGGCTACACAGGTCCCCTGCAAACCTAAAACTTCGCTTTCCAAGCAGGTGTGGAGGGTGAAGCAGAAAGCTCCGCACGAAGTTTCATGCGAAGTTCCAGCACAACTTCGCCTATTACGCGAAGACAAAGACAAGATGCCTATACAGTTTGGCAGCATTGCCAATATTAGCCGCGAGGCTAAGTTGGTATCACTGTCTTTGCCCAATCTGGAAGCATTGGCCCCTAGTGCCATCCTCACCCCTACGAGCGAAGTTACTAAGGGCGTTGCTAAAAAAGCACCGGTACCTAAGGGTACTAACAAAGTTCTTAGCCTCAAGGCTAGAACTGAAGCACTCTGCAGTTCTAAGTACCTTCGCAGTAAGGCAACAAGCAAAGCACCACAGTGTGCTAAAAGCGAGATCACCATGACTTCGCTTCCAAAATTTTCTGGCGCTAAGCTCGCGTCTTGCGGCGGAGCTACACGTCTAACTTTACCAAGCGAAGTTAATATAACTAATAAGGTGATTTTCAAATCACCTAAAAATAGAAACCTCAAGGCTAGAGGTCTCCAGCCTAAACTACCTCTTCAAGTATCCAAGCAAGATCGTGTAAGCTTGGTTAACACCGATCTACGAGAGTCTAACTAACAAACAGAAGTTAGTGCCAGTCCATACTTCTCCCTCTTGTTGTAAACGAGTGGGATGTCAGTTGGTAATGGTCCATTCAGTCCATTGCTGATTAGGACCAGTACCCGCCACTTTTCTAGTCAGACAGTCAGTTTGTGATAGACTATCAATTCGAGCCCCTGTCAAGCATCACAAAAAAGCAAATCGCAAAACCTATCAGATCTACCCTCTGCATCCTATAATACGATAGGAAGGGGACGGGAACTGCTCAGGAGCAGACGAGGGCGGCGTGATGCTGATTCCCATTCGTTTATTTCTCCAGACCCAAACTATAGCCCTGACTTGGGCCAAGTCTTGGTAGGAGAGGAAGGTGTGTTCTGAAGCACCAGATCTAGGGTGGCAATACCCTATAAGTATGAGCAGCCATCCTCTTCAACTGGGGTGATATCACCTAAACCATTTAAAAGTTTATTCCAACGGTCTGATGATGAAGGAGAAGCTAGCAGGTATGTCTCTTCAGCAACGGTCAACTCAGTAAACGGGCATAGTATCAGTGCATATGGCTGATAATGACAATGATGACATATGCCGACGGATGGAAGCTCAAAAGTAGGCCTCTAAGGCCCAGTATAAAGCCTTGGACAACATCCAACAAATGCTAGCTTAACTCCTCGCCAACCGAAATAATAATGATGTCGGAAGCAATCATAATGAGGAAGAGCATAATGATGATGAGCAACTTAAGATTAAAAAGTCAAAGGAAAGCTCTTCCATCGATGCTGAAGTTCTTAAAAGCATCCAAGCTCAGATCGCATCTCTAGCTCAGAGGGATGAGTTGAAGAAGGCAGGCATGACTCGTCCTTACCCACTTGAATGGGACTTAGTGCCATATCCTCCAAAGTATAAAACACCTACGTTATATACGTATGATGGTAAAAGTTCGCCAAACCAGCATATCTATTACTTTCGGTCTTAGACTGGTAATGTCATAGATAACGATGCTATTATGGCCAGACTCTTTATTGGCACTCTCAAAGGAGTAGCCTTTGACTGGTTCAGAAGCCTTCCACCAGGCTCTATCAATTCTTGGATCGATTTAGAGACTCGGTTCTAAAATTACACCTAGAGGGGGGTGAATAGGTGTAAGGCTAATCTATTAAAAATTCAATGCAATCTAAAAAGAAATGATGCGAAATTCAAATCTAAAGCAACACACTATGTGTAACCAAAGAGTGTAGCCGAATTCCCCGTGAAGGGCTCTGGACTATCTCCTCTAGATTCCTCTTAGATAAGAGTTGAGGCGCTATGTGAAACTCTCTTGGTTTAATACAAGTATGATAACACAATCAACACCAAGCATATATATATATATATGATATGAGCAATATGAATCAATGCTAAATTTTAAGAGAGAGAGTTTAGAGAAAGTTGATCAACGCAAACGCCGAGATGTGTTTTGAGGTTCGAGCCACCGCTCTACGTCGCCGCCTTCACACAGAAGGATTTCCACTAATGCGTCCACAAAGGACTTCCCACATAGGGAAGCTCCACTAAGGATTTGGGTAATACGACACAAGGAGAACACACCTTCTCTCTCCAACAACAACCACCTCTACATAAGAGGTAAGGCACCAATGCCAAAACAAAGATCACCTATACACAAGAGGGATAGGCACTAAGCCAACAACAAACAACCACCTCACCACGAGGGGTAACAACAAGCCAAAGCAAAGATTATAACTTAGTGATCTCAAGGACCACAAACCACACTTGGTGATCTCAAAGGACCACAAACTCTTTTTCTCACCAACACAAGGATCCTATAGATAGGATAGATGTAATAGCTCAAGTGTGAGAAAAACTAAGGAGTATGGAAGATAAAATCTCAAAGAAAACTCTTGGAAAAATATAAGATATATATCAAGAATACAAACCAAAAACCCAATTCCCAAAAGACTCTTTTCTTTGAATTTCCAACCCTTGAAAACACAGATGAAAATCAATAACTTTCTTTTGAATAGCTGCAAAAACTCTAGAAAGATAGAAAATAAAGCTCTAAAAATTCTTTTTGAAAACAGCCAAGAGAAACCCTTTTTATAGGCTTTTTAAAAATATATCCGTTGGAAGTCAAATATGGTTAATTCTGACCATCCGGTCGACCGGCCAGTCAATCGGCCAACGATCAAATTTTGACCGTTGCCTACCTCCGATCGACCGCCCTTACCCGAGAGTAAGGGTATTACAGTCGGTCGACCGCACGGTCGACCGGCCTTAAGAGGCTGGCTACGTGCACACCCTTGTGCACATCGGTCGACCTGTCCGGTCGACTGACCCCTGGTCCGGTCGACCGCCCGGTCGAACGCCAGCACAAACAGACTGGGTATATAGGTTCAGAAAATTGGTCTTTTTGATTCAACTAAAATCCCATAAATTCATATAAATTTCAAAAAAATAAGTTCTTTAAAATATTTTGAAGAGCAAATATGTGTGACTAAAATTCAACACATATTACAAATATTTTGAACCATTTTTGTGATTCAGGAGTTAAGCTTAAAACAAAAAATCGTATTTTCCAAAACTTGTATTTTGAAATGAAAAACCGTTTTCTCCAAAACATGTATAGGTACAAAAACAAGATATTGAAACTCTTTTGAAGCATAGAGTGTATGGATAAAATCCAATGCACATGAACGATATTATATCTATGTTTTTGATATGAAAACTAAAACCCGTTAAATGAAAACCAAACATATATAAACTTGTGTGTTGGCAGGGAAAATTGAGGAGATATTTGGGTGGTTCCATAGAGAACTGCCCTAATAGATAAATTTATAATGGCAGTTCTACAAAGAACCTCCGTTATAAATCTATTGTGACGGCTCTCTAAGGAACCACCTTAATATTTGTAGGAACCACCATTATAAGTCTTTTAATCTCGATTATCCATCCCAATTAAAGTAGCTTATAATAGCGGTTTCTATAGGAGCCGCCATTATTAATCTATTAGGGCCGCCCTATTAGCTCTATCCCATTAAATGTCTTATAACAGCGATTCTTGTAGGAACCACCATTATAAGTCTTTAGCCTCGATTTTCCATTCCCATTAAAGTAGCTTATAAACCGTAACAAATCTTTTATGGCGGTTCTTATAGGAACCGCCCTAATATGTCTCATGATTTTTCTGCCCTTTGATAATCCAAATACAAGGTCACAATTATTTTCTAAAGAACCATCGTGACATATTATATTAGGGTGGTTACTTTTAGAACCGCTCTAATATATTTTAGGCTAATTTTTAAAAGATTTAAAACAATTACAAAATTGCATCGCTTTTTATTATAGGGCGGTTATAGAGCAAACTACCGTTAAAAGTGTCGTCTATTTCCAATTCTGTAATAGTGCTTGGGAATGAGAATCAATGGTTGGCTTGGAGATTGGAAATGGAAATCGAAGTGGAAAAAAATGTAGTGTTTTGGAGATTATCAGAAGTGACCCATTCCTCCTTGCTAGAGAAGAAGGGGTATTTGTACTTGTCAGAGTATAGGTGGTGGGTTCAGATATCTCGGATCTCCTCAACTGCATGATTTTTTCATTGTGATCCCTTGTAACTACCTTGATTGTATTCCTTGTTTGCTGGAATTGTCACGTAGAGATATCTATCTTTGTCTATAACTGCCTGCATCATCAGTGGAGTGTCACAAAACATGAGAGAAGATTATGTTGTAGATTTGGAAGTTTGGCGTAATAGATTCTGCCATTTGCGGAGGTTGTACGAAAATGATGTTGGTACGTGAGGTGGAATAATCGATGGCACACCCGTGCTGAAAATCTTGGTGTAAAGCTGTGCAATACCTAGAAGAGGGTGAAGTCTCGCACTAGATGGAAATGGATGGCTGAACTAGAGGGAAATGGATGGCTAAGCGGGTGAAGTCGCGCTCTGGATGGAAATGGATGGCTGAGCAGTTGAAGTCTGGCTCTGAATGGAAATGGATGGCTGGTTGGGGGAACATGCCGCTTTGGATGATCCCATTAAAGGATTTACGAATTTGGTGTGCCCGTTCGTTTGGATCTGGGATACGTGTCAAGATCTCCGTGGAAGCCGAAAAATTGTTCACTCCAAAGCTTAATTTGTTTTGAATTTGTTCTTATTTGTTTTTTTCTCTCTTGTCACAAGTCAAAGTCTTGGTTGGTGTAACATTATTTTTTTTACTTTCTTCACTGTTATCTTATTACACTTACACGCACACTGAAATTCTTATTAAATTTATGCCCACACTGAAAAAACATCCTGTGTGCTGTTCGCCACCGCTCCCCACATTATTTTGGACAACTTATATACTTAATTTGTTTTGAGTTTGGTCTTATTCATTTCCACAAATGCTTATTAATAGAATGCAGGAGACCTTTTGGGTCACCATTTACTTTCTTAAAGAAAAAAAAAGGAAAAAAGACTTGAGCAGAGGAGAAAATTTCTGCCTTCAATCTCAAACATTGTTCGTGTTGCATGCACATGGATTGTATGGTAGAGTACTTTGTTGATTCTGTTATCTTCTTTAACCACATCAAATGTGTAATGCCTATAAAATGTTCTTTACAGAGTATAAATATGTAATACTCACTTTTAACTCTCATGAAAACTTTGGAGTTTTAGTGTAAAAACCTATGATATCAGATCAATCCAGCTTCACTCATTAGACACGCATTGATCGAATGATTCATGATTTGCTGTAAATGAGTGATGTGTATACCAGTCATTCTTTTTTACCCCCTTCTCTTTTTTTTTGCAAGCTAACGGCAGCAGTCAACAAACACAAAAGATAAACTCGAAATTATAAGATAATTGTCTTTTCAATCTTAACCGTGTATGTTTCGAGCACATAAATGCTAGATAATCTACTCCTGCTTCAAAGTGTAGAAGGTGCCTTATAAAGAAACTGTATCCATGCATCATCGTCATATCGTCATGTTGATGAGATAAGCAGCGAGAAGAACAATATGATCAAAAGAAAGACTTTAGAAGTCCTACTCTGAATGTTTCTTATTTTCTTTTTCTATTATCATGAGACAGCATGGTAGATCAGTTTGTTCTACTGTTACTTTGTTGTGACTTCATGTTTTACAAAATCAAATGTGTATTGCCTAAAAAAATGTTCTTATTTGAGAAAAGTCTTATCGTGCAGATGAATAATGACTAACAATAAAATAATGTAAGAGTCCTATTATAATCTCATTCTATTGAACTTAAAGAGTCCTATAAATGCACCGGTTTGTGAAATGGGAGGATACAAGAAACAGAATCTTATATTGAGAGAGAAAGAAGCGGAGGAAGCAATGGCGGAACAATCTGTGAAAACTGATCCAGTAAGTAGCTCTATCCTGCATCATTGAAAATAATTAGGAAACTTAACAGTGTGTGTGTTGAATGAAAGCTAATTAATTAGGATAAATATATATAGCTAATTAATTTGCTTGCAAGGGCAGCCTAGGATAATCGCCGTAAAGGATCTGGACATCTTATTCGGCAAGGACCCTTCAATTTGGACTCCGTGAGTACAGTTTACTTTTCGTCTGTAAATTAGTGAGTTGGATTAAGTTAACCCTTGTTTTTTCTCTCTTCTTTATTTATATTCTTGAAAATTATAATATTTACATTCACAGCAAATGAATGAAAAAAAATTTGTAAGCTCTTCTTACATATTACGTGAGTTATTTCCAGTCCCGATGAAGTGGCAGAGCTGATCAAGGGCAGCCTCGTGGTGGTGTCCAAGAAAATAGATATCAAAGAAACTGGGAAATACAAGGTGAAGTTCAACCTGATGGTGAAAGCTGGAGTACAGAACTCATTTGACCTGACGCTGGTAGTGCTGCCAGCAGGCTCTATTACTACAAAACCGAAAACTCTCAATCCAACTGGAACCTGGGATTACATTGAATCAGAAGCGTTTAGTACTGCAACAAAAAATACATCAGTGTGGATCTATTTGGTCAGTTCAAACACGACACTGAAGACTGGGTTGGTCATTGGCAGTGTTGAAATCAATCCCCTGTAAGATATATCCTACACTGGACCAGCTAAACTATACTAGCTACTTGATTAGTTTGGTCCAAGTAAAGGGAAGATTAGGCCACGTCCTGCTCTTTCTGTGTGTCCAAATAAATTCAGGAAGGTTACTAGATCCTTCTTGGCTATGTGTTAGTGTTATGGTTTGTGTGCGCTAAACTACTTGTCCTCAACGGGCGACTCTGTTCGTCACATAATGGGTGCTCCTGTTGTACTTATTGGGACATAAAATATTTTAGTTTGCTTGTGTTAATCTATCTGTGTATCTGTAAATAAAAGTGTGGACTACTTTCCTTTCATTTTGTCATATGGTCTCCGAACATAATATGTGATCCGAAAGATTTGAAGCATCTCTCTCTCTCTCTCTCTCTCTCTCTCTCTCTCTCTCTCTCTCATGGCGCACGCACACAACCGCGTGTTTGCATCTCCATCCCTGTAATCGTGCCTGCCTCATATACTTTAGGCTTTAAAAGTAAAATCGGCAAAAAGCATGTAATTTGAGCCATTTCCTTTGGTTTTTTTTCAAAAACTACAAAGGGTACCCTTCACCTAGTACACTTCATATTCTTAATTCTACAAATGTGTTAATTATCTTTTAAACTTTTGATCCATTTCCTTTTGTTTAGTTCCCTTGGATTACTAAGAACATCCAACTATTCTTCAAACTTTGTTCATGTTTTCGAATTTTTATAAAATTCTTTCCTTTTTCGCTTTTATTACCATAAGTGTTCATGATAATTTGGAGAAGAAAAGGTTTCAATATGTATATTTATAAAGCAATTACATCAATATATATAGATATAAGAGAGAGTAGATAGATAAAAAAATGAGTAGTAAAATAAGATAAGATAAGGGCATCTAAAGATAAGGGTATCTAACAATAGGATAAAGATATCTAAAGATAGAATATCTAACACTTCCCACAAACTCACGGTGGATCAAATACCGAGAGTTTGGATAAATTCTGTGAAACTGATGAGAAGTTATTAATGAGTTGGCCGATGGAGCAGATTGTGATCGAGGGTAGCGTGGTGAGAGCCAGATGTCCGAGAGGATGGCAAACTTCATAGGGCGAGATCCAGATGGATCAGGCGAGAAGGCGAGATTCGGATTGGATCAGGCAGGACGAGATCCAGAGATGGATCAGGCAACAGATGAGAAGGGGAGATCCAGATGGATTCTGGATGGATCAAGCAGGGTAAGATCTAGATGGATCAAGTGGAAGGAGGTTCTTATGAGCCCCTCGAACTCGACTTGAGGCGTGCTGGAGGGTAGTCATCATCTGAGTATGAAGAAAACCCCAAGAGAGCTAACACAGAACCCAAGAGGGATAAATTGATAAGAAAGCCCAAGATGGCTCAAATAGAGTCCAAGGGGACTAAATTGATGGAAAGCATAAGAGGCCTAAAATAGGGCCCAAGAGGGCTCTAATTGAATTCTGCAATGTTTGAGAAATGTGGGTGATGGTGGAGCCGACATTGGTGGATGCGAGAGGATCAGCGAGAACTCGGTCTTAACTGAGGCGGAGGAGGATGCGCGAGAACGATGAGGAAAGCTCTTATGTTGTACGAAGCAAAAGAAGCTCGACTCTAGGTACACACTATACGAGCGCGACCCAATGCAGGCTCGAGAACTCCGAGAGAACTTCAATCGACAGAGAAAAAATTTGAGAGGCTCTTACCATGATAATTTGGAGAAGAAGAAGTAGTTTTAGTATTGCAGTGGGTAATTCCTAAGGAATCAATCCATGCACCAAAATGGGGAAGTGAATATAGCCAAATCATTAAAAAAAAAATTCAATCGCAAACACAATGAAAATATGTGAAAAATCAGAAAGGGAAAAAAACCACGGATTGAGATAGAAATTCCACAATGTCAATGGTGATTGCAAAAGAGTTCTCTGGATTCAGGTCAACGTGTCCCTTCTAATTGGAAGGATCCTCTATTTATACAAGTTATGTCTAATAGATAAGATTAGAAAGTCCTACTTAATTTGAATCCCTAAATTTCTATCCTACTAAGGGTCGAGCCAAACACCCCAGTTTGAATCTATCTTTTGGTTCGTCCTCGGCCATAGATAAGGATGAACTATCCCTGGGAGGTTACTTCCTCATTTGAATTTGGATTGGACTCAAGGATAGGGATTTATGTAATTGGATTTGATTCTTCTGTTAATCAACCGACCCATTCAACATCCAAAATGGGCGAAGATGCTGGGTTAAACGCCCTGGAAGTAGCCACGTATCGCACATCTGTCAGAAGTTAACTGGACATATATTACAATCATGGGAGGGCTAGAAAGTGACCACTACAGATGCCCCCTCTGCTCCCTTTTTCCAAAAGAGGTCAGGAACTCTCCTTTATTGAATTTCAGATTCTCAGAGTTTTTGAAGAGAGGGAAGCATAATCAAATTAGGACTTTCTGGGCTTGGACCCAAGGTGTCTATCATCGCTTCAGGTTTTGTCCTACAGTGACGTGCGTTGCAATACAGCCTGGCAAAGCTTTAAATATGCATCACATCTGGCATTATGCGACGTTGTGTTTGAGATGGATACCGCATATTTGAAGTGGCAGTGTTAAGAAGGTAACCGTCTCTAATGAATGTGGGCGTCTTTTGAGGAAGGCATGGTGTATCTGGCTAGATGGTTCAAGTCTCTTCTTCTATGACACGTGAAGGATCCCAAGTGGAGAGATGCTTCGCCTTCTTTTGAGATTAAAAGCCTAGGATGTTGGCTCTTGGGATTCTTCCCCTTATATATTGGGTTGGATTTTTCAGGAGCGATCTGGTCTGCTTCCTGAAAATTTCTACTGTTTAAAGCCTTCTTCTGTTTTGCAAGCAGTGATGTCTCCTTCGTTCTTCATTTGGTGATTCCTATAGCACTCTTAATATTTGAGAGTCTGTTTGTCAAGGAGTTTCAGTTCTTGCGATGGACTCATCAAGAAGTCTCAGTTTTTGCGACGAGGCCCAGCAGTGGGGATGGTCTGGGAATAAACTGTCTTTTGCTTGGTATGAATGTTTGGCTTTTGGTTAGAGCGGGCTGGGGAGAAGTTTGGGTTTGACCCTCTTTTCTTTCCTTGCAGCAAGCATGTAGCCGGGAGCAGAAGGGTATTCGACGATGGCTCTAGTATCAGGAGTCGATCGTCTGTGCTCTTATTGGGTACCACCTCCTTGCCTGTATTTGCTCCGGAGTTACAATCTTAGCATAGGTATCCTCTTTTTCTTTGCAGGCTTAGGTCTGCAATTTGATCGCGGTTCTCCTTGCTGGTGGTTTTCTGAGAGTTCTCAGTATCATCGATCGTCCGACACTGGTAAATTGCTTGCTTAGAAGTCATCATCAGGACATGGGCGGGGACGTGATAATGAGCGCCTCTTCTATTTCTCTTAGGAAGAACGCAAACATGTAAAACTAAAATTTGAACTTATACTACAAATTTTGCTTTGTAGCACATGGAATGACTCAGTATGTGGCACCCGATAGGGCCTATAAGGGAATTCGCAGTTGAGGGGAAGCCTACCCGCTTGGGATGAGCTCATGTCTGTCAGGGGTTTCCCGGTCAGTAACCGTTGGGGTGCAGAGGGCCCATGTAGGTTGCGTTCAAAAAGATTCATCGGGCAAGACTCCATTTTTTCAGGAGTTTTCCAATTGGTAACTGTCAGGGTGTAAAGAACCCATGTAGGTTACACTCGAAAAGGTTCGTCGGGCAAGACTTCCTCTTTAGGAGTTTCCTGATTGATAACTGTTAGGGTGTAGAGAACCCATGTAGGTTACGCTCGGAGAGATTATATCATGCCCCACTTCTCAAATACGGAATACGGGTACGTGATGATGGCCAACAGATACTCACAGAGAGTGGAATCTCTTCCATGAATACCTTAAGCTATCAATAATGAGCAGGGTAGCACACATATATGCGTATAGAACCAAGGGTAAGGATAAAGCACAATTATGAAATACTAAAACATAAATAATATCATCCACCATATCTAAATAAGACAAGTCAAGAAAAAGAAATTGAACTCATTGGAGAACAACTGAATTAGAATATGTTCTATGATCAACACTCTGTACCAGTTTCTGATCTAGATACTAAAAAATAATAAAGGTCCGTCAGAACCGGACTAGCAAGTGTACACGAAGGGAAAAGAACAGTAGAAGAGAGAATATGAAAATACAGTAACAATACAAGTAGGGCATTGAAATAAGAAGAACAATATGTTTGACAGTATCGAGAACTGAAAGTAGGATGATAGATTATATACAATAAGACCGTGCATGCATGTTGCGACATGAATATAATGAATAAGAGATGTCCTGAACGAATAAGTACTGTGTAACATAATCATAAGATCACAAGAACACGAGATCACAAGTTAAAATCACATGGTCAGTCAAGAAATATCATGTAACCAAGATAATGCATGTCACAAGAGTTTCTAGCATCAGTATCACAAAAATATATGTCAGGTACTAGATCACGTGAAGAATCTATACGAGCGAGCTAGATATCTAAAGATAAAGCAGGATATGATGCAAGTGTATATGTCTAACATTTTATTAACCTTACACTAATGCAACCATCCTGTGCTTTATCCCATAAGACATCTACATACCAAACAAATGGTGCATTAATGGATCCTGATATCAGGGAGAAACAGTTCACTGTACTCAGGTATCATGTAACATGTAATAACAGGTGCGCTGATAAATCAAAGGTGTAGTTCACCTAGAGGGGGTGAATAAGTGATGTGCTAATCAAATGAAAAACAATGAAAAATTAAAAACTTATTATGCAAACTAAAACTATCACACAACGTATAACCAAAGAGTGAAGCTGAATTCTCGGTGAAGAGAACTGAACTTCTCCTCAAGATTCCTATAGATTAAGAGTTAATGTGCTACTATAGCTCTCTTGGTTAAAAACAAATGTAAGCACACAAACAATATCAAGCATCTGAAAATATGAATAATATGAGAGCATGCAAGATATCAAACAATCCCAAGCATGTATATCAATTAAGCAAAGTAAATATTAAGCATATAAAGATGTGAATAATAAGAGCAAACAAGATATAAACACAAGTGAGTTAAGAGAGAGATGAGCAATTGCAAACACGGGAGACTTGTTTCGAGATTCGAGCCACTTCCTCTATATCTCTGCCTTCACCGTAATGAAGAATTTTCACTATAAATGATCCCGCAGGATCACTTGGTGCCGCAACACCTACAACGAGCTCTCTCAAGAACTCTTGAACCCGCAAGTCCCTCACTCACTTGTTCCCGCAAAAATAACACACGCGAACCCGTATGCTTGTCGAGACCACAACCTCTACAACTCCTCAAAGCAAAAGTTGGAACACTTGGTGATCATTTCTCTTGATCACCAACAAATACTCTCACAACAAGGATCCAATTAGGATTAGATATAGCAATAAAAAGCTCAAGCTTGTGTGAGAAAAACTAGATAGATGAGAAAATAAATACTCAAGAAAATACTTTTAAAAACACAAGAGAAACACTCTTGATAAACTCTCAATTTGATATGGAAGCTTAGCTCAAAAACTTGTTGAGAAAACTCGATTGAAGATGGGAAAATAGGCTCTCAAAAACTTCCAAAATCTTATTGAAAAACTGACCCAAAAGACCCATTTATAAGGGCTATGAAAAACTAGGCGTTGGGGCCAGATTGGCCTGTTCGGTCGACCGCTCGGTCAACTGGCCAACGATCATTTTTTTAACTGTTAGGGTTGCCGGTCGACTGTCCGTCGACCGCACCCAAAACCTAGAGAGTTCAACTCTCTGTCAGTCGACCGCTCGGTCGATCAGCCAAGCCCGAGAGTGAGCTTGAGCCAGTTGATCGATCGCACTTGAGCCTGTGCATGTCTGCATGTCGGTCGACCGGCTCAGCCTTCGGTCGACCGGTCGATCGATCGCAAGCAGCCCAAAAACCATCTTTTGAACATCTTTTAAAGTACATTTTAAATACCATAGAATCTCCATAAATCCAACAAAAATAAGTTCATTGAAATACTATGAAGTATAAATATGTGTGATCAAAAAATCAACATATATTACAATTATGTGTACTATTTTTAGGCATAGAAATTAAAGCATAAACCAAAACCGGTATTTTTCAAAAACCAACTCTAAAATGAAAATCGAATTTTTCCATAAACTTGTATAAGTACAAAAATAAGATATTGAAATACATTTGAGGCATAGTATATATGGATAGAATTCAATACACATAGTAAATGATATATACTTATTTTTGACAATAAAAACCAAAACAAGTTTTGATAAAAACAAAACTTAAATACATGAACTAGATATATAAAAATAATGTTGGCCCAAAGGCCCTTCACCTTAGTTTTGATGATGATTAACTTATGAAGTTAAGTTACTAATGATCTTGTGTTTGTATAGTTTCAGATATTGTTTAAGATCTTAGTAGGTGTTTAACTTCAACAAAGGATTCAAAATCAAGTTTGGAAGCTAACATGTGCTGATTCAAGAGCTCGCACGTCAAGATCGCATCTAGTACTCGGATGGAGTCAAGCTCTACGGATTGAGTTTGGATCAAGTTAACTTAGAGAAGAAGACTTGTATCTAGTTTTGTTTTAGTTTTGTTTAGATCATGTGTAAGAATAGATTAGTCTTGATATGCTCAAGTATACACATACAAGTTCAAAAGTATTGGTTTCGGTTTAACCGGCTTTAGATTTTCAAGAATATACATATATTGTTTTCATGAATAGATAGAATCAAAAGAAGTTTACATGGTTTGTATGTATGTTAGATTTCATCCATATGCATCTATCCTTCATTGTTTAGAAAAACTTATTTTGATGTATCTACTTCATGTGTAATAAGTTTTGTTTTTATCAAAACTTTATTTGGGATTTAATGTCAAAAACAAAGATATATCATTTACATGTGTATTGGATTCTATCCATACACACAATGCTTAAAATGTGGTTTAATATCTTATTTTTGTATTTGAACAAGTTTTGGAGAATTCATTTCAAAGTTTGGTTTATGAAAAATACCGTTTTTGGTTTAAAGCAAATATTTTCATGCTTCAAAAATAGTTCAAATTATTTGTAATATGTGTTGAAATTTGATCACACATATTTTCACTTCAAATATATAAATAACTTATTTTTGTGAAATTTATAGAGTTTTATGGGAAATTTTAGTAACTTAACAAGTTGCATTTTCAAGCCCCAAAAACCCAGTCTGAGCCTTCTGGCCGTCGACCGACTGGTCGACCGGACCAGAGCTCTGTCGACCGGACGGTCGACTGATGTGCATAGCTACGTGCACATAGCCTTGGCCTTGGGCTGGTTGACCATGCGATCGACCGATCCAGAGAACTTGCTCTCTGGATCTGGCCCCAGTCGACCGACCAGAGAGTTTGCTCTCTGGTTCTGGCCTCGATCGATCAGGCGGTCGACCGACAGGCAGTTTGCATTGGGGAGGTTGATTGGTCGCTAATGTTGCACATTTAGTATCATATTTCCATACTTATTATAGAATAAAATCTGCATTGTCCTAATTAAATGTTAATTTATTTGCAGGCCCATTCCTTAAGAAGAGTGAAGAGAAATGAGCCCAAAAGCCCACCAAATTCTCAATTAAATCAGAATTAATTCAAGCTCAGTGAATCAGGGCAAAATCAAGATGTTGAAAATCGGTTGAGAAGAATCCTCTCAGAATCGATCGGTTAAAGCCAAGAATCAAAGGCCATTTCGTCACAATCCTGGACTTAAAGAGAAAACTAAAGATGATAAATGTAGAAGGAAAAATCAGGGAGACCCACCAACAGGGTGTGGCCACCTGGCCACACCCTGGCCACGAAAACGCGGCCAAAGCCACGTTTCCGCGGCTTGGTTAAGGAGTTAGGGGGAGCGTTTGCTCCCCCAATCTTCCCGGGATTCTCCCCTTATGGGTTTTGCCTATAAATACAGGTTTCAGCTGAGCAAAATGGGACGACCATGCAGAGATAGGATTTAGCCTAGTTTTTCATTTTGTAGTATAGGTTTTGTTTTCTTTTTATGTAACTTTAATTTGTATATAAGCTTAGGTTAGATGAAGATTCATGTAAGTAAGAGAGAGAGGCTTATGTTGAGAGTGACACCGATGTACCCTCCTCCTTTCTTCCATTGTTTCTACAAGCAATAAAGGTAAATACTTTTTTATGTTCGTCTCTTTACTTTTGTTTTCTTTTGTTTTCTTCTTCCTCTTTCTACTTTACCTCTTTTGGTTTTGTTGAGCTTGCAAGTGAATCCAGAAGCATAAGTATAACGATGTTGTCTGAGTGCCAACGATACTTCATGAAGATGTTCTCCTCCTCAAGATCCGTATCACTTCATTCTTGCGCGGCTTGATGATATAATGCGAACGGGGACTGAGCTCGATCCTATGACTTATGCGTTGAACGCCTCCGAAGCAAGGTAGAACATGCAAGGATTCCAGGTAAGTCATCAACCAAACTAGGTGAGTACTTCTTTAATCTTCTTTCCTTTCTTTTATTTTTTAGTTTAGATCGCCAACACTATTTCTTTCACCACATCTTCCAAATCGTTTTCACCCTTTTTTCCAATTCATTTGTACATAGTCGTTTTCTGATTTTCTCCACCTTCTCATCTACCGTTTTCTTTCTAACTTTAACATAACTCGTTTTCATTTTCATTTCTTTAAACAAAGAAGAACTTTCGTTTGTCTTCATAAAGATTTCAATACAAACCCTAAAAAGCTTCTATCGCTAACCCTCCTTGTGGATCACGACCCGCATAGCCACTTGCTAATGCAGTAGAATTGAGCACTTGCATATCTCTATTTTGAAGTTCTAAAATTCCGTATTTTGTGTGCAGGTTCAAGCTTCAATCAAATTTTGGCGCCGTTGCCAGGGAGGGTAATGGTTTTTATTGAAATCTGGTTTTTATTGAATTTTTAGAACTAAAACGAATTTTTCTTCTCTGTTGCAGGTTATAGGACAAGAAAAGCGGGAAAGAAAGATTGCAGTGACATATAAGTGGTCTTGGGCCTATGTTCCAGAAAACAGAGACCAAGTACCCTCTGAATTGCCGCGTTTGCTCGGCCCTGACCGCGGCTCTGTGGCAAGGAAGAGTTCACTACTGACTGTTCTTTTTGCAGGGCTACTTACTTTGCAAAAATTAGAGTTTCTGCAAACTTTATTTCTTGTATGCTATCATCAGGAACCTGCTAATAAACCAACAGTAAAATATTTGTTGAAAAAGTTAAAAAATTGATTAGACATTTGCATTTTAGGCACGTGTCTTTTCAATTCATTTACTTTACTGTTGAAGAGTGCTGGAGCAAGGTACGTTCGTATTGCATCTAGAATAGGACTCATCTCTTAGTTGATTTACATCGCTTTGAGTGAATCTTGTTTACATATCTTGTACACTTGCACAAACTGATCTTAAGGGCACCACCCTATAACAAGATAAGGTGGGGATTTAATCACCCTTCCTTGGCCCAAAAATCAGATTCCAAGCACTCACTAACCCGAGCCTAACTAAAAATGAGTAGACGTTGGCCCTAGGGACATCTCGGACTCAATTAGGAGATTATCCTAAGGGGCAAAGATGCTGGAATTTGACTCCTGCCAAATCAGTGTCTAGGAAAGGGATTAAGGGTCGAAAGCCCGAAGATTGGTGGTTATTTAATTAAGGAACGTCTTTGACAGAAAACCTCCCACCAATCTTGCCCTGACCTGGCTGATTAGCTTGTGGTCAAAGTTTGCATTATACCTCCCTTGGACAGTCTAACCAGTTAGGAGTCGTCTAGGTTATAGGTCTACCCTAACTTAGTTTAGAATTTTTTTCTTTTTATTTGTTTGCTTATTTGTTTGTCTTTTTTCTGTGTTTGTATTCTATTATGTGATATGGCTTATAACAACAATTTTTCCAACTTCAATAATAATCCATATTACACACTGACTTCATTTTTGGATATTACCAACCTGGCATATCATAACCAACCTAGTGTGCCGGATTGGTCTTATCCAAATCAATATAACCCATGCCCCCAATCTTATAACCATAGTTTCCATAATAATTTTAACTCTTCACAGAGTCAATGGGGATTCACCTCCCCCGAGTCAAATTTTCAACCAACTTGTCCTCCTTCTCCAACTTGTCCACAATATTTCCAAGATTCATACTCAGTTCCACCAGTCCAAAATAGAAAACCATCAATTTTGGAAATGAGTATGGGTGAGTCCAAACAAAAATCAAAAAATCTAATGGACTCACAATTTCACCACCAATTCCAAAACAACACTTCATCTTTTCAACAAGACTATGAACCCATCAACTATGAAAAGATGCTTGAAGCCATGACTCAGGCTCAAAACACTCGTAATCATGACATAGATATGATGGTCCAATCTCTACGTTCCCACCGTCTGACCAGTTCTGATGTCACTAACCATTCTGTTAGAGCCGAAGAGTCATGTTGTTTTGAAAATCAAGGTTCCATTTCAGAACAATCATTTGAACTTGCCCAAACTCCAAATTTTGAAAATAATATTGACAGTTTGGCAAGTTATCCTTTTCCTGAAATCGAACTTGAAAATGAATATGATCATGAACCTCAACTTAGTGATTCAATTTTACTTCCTGATTCAATAATGACTCCGTTGTCTTCACCTGATTTCAATCTTTTCCCCGAGTCAACATTGGATCCTGTGCCAATTCATCATGAAATTGAATCACCCATTTTTGATGATCATATTGAACTTGACCAATTTTACACTTTTAAAAATCCTATTGACAAATTGGCAAGTTCTTATTTTTATGACATTGAACTCAATGAGAAATGTGACCTAGATTCTCAAATCTGTGATCCAGTTCAAATTCCCGACTCAATACTGACTCCTGTTTTGTTACCGGACTTGAGTAATATTTTAGAGTTAGTTTTGATTCCCACACCTATCATTCTTGAACTTGAATCACCAATATTAAGTCACATTCCATTGTTGGAAAATAAATGTGGACTTGAGTTTCAACTTCTTGACTTGGACCCACTTCCTGAACCAAATTCGACTCCTGAACCTTTACTTGACTTAAGTCACCTTTCTGAGTCGGTATTAGTTCCTGTACTTCCTGAGTCCAAGTCAATCATTCTATCTTTTCATACTCCATTTTGGGACAAGGCGGTTGACAAATTTGACTCCGAAATTAATTATGAAATTTGGAAATTAGATGGGGTCAAATATTTAATAAAAATCCTTTATGGATTCATCATTTTAATGGGTTATATTAGAGAAATTTCTGGTGGGTTCCTCCGAACCCTACGAAAAGTCGATTGGGCCGCATTTTGTGGACCAATCAGACCACCACCGGAACCACCACCTTAAGGTAACATTTTCCTTCCCTTTCTTCTTTTTCATGCATCTATGCATTAATTCATACATTGAGGACAATGCATGAGATAGGTGTGGGGGAGGGTTCTAACATAACTTAGGTTTTTCTTTTTAATAAAAATAAAAATAAAAATAAAAACTTAACATTTTCTTTACTTTTAAAAACTTTTTTAAAATAGAAACAATATTTTGATATATTTTTTGTAAGAAATTAAGTCAATTTTAAGGAATAGGAAAATCAAAATTAGGATTTCTTAAATTTGGTCAAAATAAAATTATTTGTTTGATTTTTAGGGTTAGGAAGAAAATTTGTCAAAGTAATTTAGTCTTGATCTTTACCTTGATGAAATATGCACACTTCATATACTTACACACTTAGGGTTCAAAAACAAAGATTCTTATGTCATATATCTAAAAAAAAAAAAAGAAAAAGAAAAAGAAACAAAAAAATATGAACGAATCTAATTATTGATTAGCTAGGTACTTTGGCCTAAGCAAGCCTTAGTATTTATGCGAAAGATGATTAGATAAGTTTAAGAAAAAAATATAAAATCCTCTGATTAAGCTGGATATTTGTGCCTAATAAAGCATAAGTATTCACGCCTAAAAGGGGTTCATATAATAAAATCCTTAGTTTTGTGGCCTTATTTGTTCGAGTCCTTAAGTCCTTGGGGTGTTTTCTCACCCGGTGCCCTAAGACCGTTTGGTTTGGGAGTCATCGATTAAAGGCTCGTTACATGGGCAGATTAGAAAGCCTAATAGAACTAAGGAATAATATCACAAAATATATATATAAAAATAAATAAGGCATAAGAGTTAGAGTTAATGAACCCTTAGTTAAAATTTTCACGATCACAAGGTGCATATGACTTAGGGTAAAGTAATAGACTAGATGAGAAGTACAATTTGACTCCTTACTTTGATTGATAATAAATTTTTGAATAGAGACTAAGTTTAGGAATGAAAAATTCAGTTTTCCTATAACTTATAGATTGCTTAAATCTTACAATTATATTTCAAATATTTTTCTCTTTCAAAATGCTTTTCGAAAATTCTAACTCTTTGTTTCTCTTTCTTTATGGATTTTGTGGGTGCAATCCGCTGAAAACCCTCACGAGACAAAACTCGTCCTCTAGGGGAAACCTAGAGGTTTAACGGCTTGTTGCACATGCTCAGTGCAATCGCGTGACCTGCGAAAGTGGTCTAATAATCCTTAGTATAGTTTAATTGTTTTGCTCGAGGACGAGCAAAAGATAGGTATGGGGGTGTGATTGGTCGCTAATATTGCACATTTAGTATCATATTTCCATACTTATTATAGAATAAAATCTGCATTGTCCTAATTAAATGTTAATTTATTTGCAGGCCCATTCCTTAAGGAGAGTGAAGAGAAATGAGCCCAAAAGCCCACCAAATTCTGAATTAAATCAGAATTAATTCGAGCTCAGTGAATCAAGGCAAAATCAAGAGGTTGAAAACCGGTTGAGAAGAATCCTCTCAGAATCGATCGGTTAAAGTCAAGAATCAAAGGCCATTTCGTCACAGTCCTGGACTCAAACGAGAAAACCAACTGAAGATAAATGCAGAAGGAAAAATCAGGGAGACCCACCAACAGGGTGTGGCCACCTGGCCACACCCTGGCCGCGAAAACGCGGCCAAAGCCGCGTTTTCGCGGCTTGGTTAAGGAGTTAGGGGGAGCGTTTGCTCCCCCAATCTTCCCGGGATTCTCCCCTTATGGGTTTTGCCTATAAAAACAGGTTTCATCTGAGCAAAATGGGACGACCATGCAGAGATAGGATTTAGCTTAGTTTTTCATTTTGTAGTATAGGTTTTGTTTTCTTTTTATGTAACTTTAATTTGTATGTAAGCTTAGGTTAGATGAAGATTCATGTAAGTAAGAGAGAGAGGCTTACGTTGAGAGTGACACCGATGTACCCTCCTCCTTTCTTCCATTGTTTCTGCAAGCAATAAAGGTAAATACCTTTTCTATGTTCGTCTCTTTACTTTTGTTTTCTTTTGTTTTCTTCTGCCTCTTTCTACTTTACCTCTTTGATTTTGTTGAGCTTGCAAGTGAATCCAGAAGCATAAGTATAACGATATTGTCTGAGTGCCAACGATACTTCATGAAGATGTTCTCCTCCTCAAGATCCGTATCACTTCATTCTTGCGCGGCTTGATGATATAATGCGAACGGGGACTGAGCTCGATCCTATGACTTATGCGTAGAACGCCTCTGAAGCAAGGTAGAACATGCAAGGATTCCAGGTAAGTCATCAACCAAACTAGGTGAGTACTTCTTTAATCTTCTTTCCTTTCTTTTATTTTAGTTTAGATCGCCAACACGATTTCTTTCACCACATCTTTCAAATCGTTTTCACTCTTTTTTCCAATTCATTTGTACATAGTCGTTTTCTGATTTTCTCCACCTTCTCATTCTACCGTTTTCTTTCTAACTTTAACATAACTCGTTTTCATTTTCATTTCTTTAAACAAAGAAGAACTTTCGTTTGTCTTCATAAAGATTTCAATACAAACCCTAAAAAGCTTCTATTGCTAACCCTCCTTGTGGATCACGACCCGCATAGCCACTTGCTATTGCGGTAGAATTGAGCACTTGCACATCTCTATTTTGAAGTTCTAAAATTTCATATTTTGTGTGCAGGTTCAAGCTTCAATCAGCGGTTGACCGACAGACAGTTTGCCTTGGGTCGATCGACCGACCGGTCGACCGACGGCTAAAACGGTCAGAAATCTGAGCGTTGGCTGGTCGACCGACAGGTCAATTTTGACCTGTTCTGCACCCCAACGGCTATATTTTCAGACCCCTATATAAATGAGTCTTTGAGGCCAGTTTTAGCCAAGAATTTTAAGAGTTAAATTTCTCATCTTTTCTAGTGTTTTTCAGCAAGTTTCAAAAGAAGCTTTTGTGCTAAAATTCTTACTCTTTATTTGTTTCAAAGTTTTTGAAAAATCAAAGAAAACAAAGTTTTGAGAAATCAAGTTTAGAGTTTTCAATTCTTCATCTATCAGAGTTTTTCTTTGTGTTTTTTTTTCAAAAACTTTGTTTTCTTACATTTTTGAGCTATCATCTCAAATCTATCTTTAGGATCTTTGTATTATGAGAAAAATTGTTTGTGATCCTTTGTGGTCTCCAAGAGAGTTTGTGATCATTGGATCACTAAGTTTTATTTCTTCTTTGCTTTGTGCTTGGCTTAATGCCCACCTCTTCTGTAGTGGTTTCTGTTTGAGAGAGTAGAGTTGTGTACTCCCAGTTGTAATTGTAATTTCTCAGTGGTGGTCCCTTTGTGGAAGGTCCCGTGTGACATAGTGGAAATCCTTCTGTGTGAAGGCGGGGACGTATAGCAGTGGCTCGAACCTCAAAACATATCACTGTGTTTGCATTTGATCTACTCTCTCTCTCTCTCTCTCTCTCTCTCTCTCTTTATATCTTGAATTGCTTTACATTGCTCATATCATATACACGCTTGGTATTGTTTGGGTGCCCACACTTGTGTTCAACCAAGAGAGCTTTTAAAGCACCTCAACTCGTAGTCTAGAGGAATCTAGAGGAGTAGTTCTATAGCTCTTCACGGGGAATTTGTGCTCACTCTTGATTACACATAGTGTGTTAGCAATTAGGCTTTAAATTCCGCATCATTTGTCCTAGATTAGCTTGTACACCTATTCATCCATCTCTTGGTGTACTTTCAAATAAGTAATCTAAGTGTATGAAGCAAAAATGCATATGGATAAAATTCAATACACATATAAACCATGTAAACTTGTTTTGATAAAATCTATTTATGATGCCGAAAGATGTATTCTTGAAGCTCAAAAGCAAAATGGTTAACCTAAAAACCTAAACTATTTAATATGAAAGATAATATATATTTTGTGTGTGTGCCTGTATGAGCTTGAGCAATCCACAATTAATCTATCCTTTACATTTTATCCTAAAACAAAAATATCTTAAACTTATAAACTTAGACTCAATTTTTCTTGAAAATCTTCTCTTGAAAATCTTTTTCTCAACTTGATCCATGTGCTAGACTCCTCGTAGAGTACTTGATGCGATCTTGAAGCATGAGCTCTTGAATTAACATATGATAGCTTCAAAACTTGATTTTGAATTTTTGTTGAAGCTAAACACCGACTAAAATCTTGATTGAATATCTGAAATTTAATAAACACAAGATCATTAGTACTATAACATAATAAGTTAGTCATCATCAAAACTAGGGTGAAAGGCCTTCGGGCCAACAATCTCCCCCTTTTTGATGAAGACAAAACTTATGAGGTTATATATGCATGGATTAAAGATAAGCTTCATAGATGCTCCCCCTTAACTCATGCATAGCATAAACTTATAAATATTCAATGAAGCTCATAAACGTAAACATAGATGCATAAAAAAAAACATAGCATGCATATATAAACTCTAAATTTCTCTCCTCCTTTTTGTCAATTCATCAACTAAGAGGTAAAGAAAAACACGGTAAATGTATATGCGATATAAATCCATAAAGAGGATAGACTATAAAGTTAACTTTCCTGCACACATGCATTACATGAATAAAAAAATGACTAAACCTTAACAATATAAGCAATATATACAATGTATAGATGGAGATGTTAAGCTCCCTCTACACACGTGTACCACGTAGAGAAAAGAGGTCAAGCTCTTCTTTATATACTGCACTCATCATGAATCTATATATATAGGAGATGTTAAGCTCCCTTTGCATATAGGCAATGCGTGTCAAAACAAATTTTAAAAACCAATTAAAATAAATTTTGATACTACTTGTAATCAGCAAAGCAAATTTTAATGCCACATGAAATCAATTTAAATAAATTTTGATACTATTTAAAAAAAAATTGATAAACCGATAGAAAATATACTAGTAGATAAACATAAACATTATCTTATAGTTATACATGAAATCATTTTAAGCCAAAGAACTTTTCTCTCTTTTTGAAATAATCACTAAACTAATACATAAGCTTGTTGGAAATAAAAGCAAATATTTTGAAGTAAAATCAAGCTTAGTATAAAATTAATTTATGCTATAAAACATGTATGGTTAATGTAAAACAAGTACAATCAATCAGATATATGTAATTTCAATAAAAATACAACTTGAAATTTAATGCATACATATATAGAAAAACTTGAATGAATATACAAATATGAAAAATCATGAGAATCATGTGTATAACTCATATCATCCATCCTATCATGCATAAGTTAAAAAAATACTCATTAAGGTACACAAGGCATGGTCGCCCAACCAACCGCCCTTCTAAAGGGTAAAAGTTTTCAAAAATAATGCTTTGAGAATAATTTTAGATTGAAAATACTACCAAGTGAAGAATAAAAAACTAGTTTAAAATAGTTTTGACAACTAATTAGAGATCTTTCAAACATAAAATCAAATCATATATCTCATAAAATATGCATACAACACAAGAATTGTCACTCAAAATCTATAAAGGTCATAAATGCTCATGAAAATAAAGTCATAAGTAAACAAAAAGATGAGTGCTCAATGTTCATGTGAATGACATATTAACGAAGATAAAATAATAAAGCTTAAAAAATAAAAAATTGCATGAAATTTCTTTTCTCAAAAACATATATATCATATAATCATGCAAGAATCATCAAAACTAGGACATACAATGTGAATTCAAACATAAAATGAGTACACAAATGAAATAAAACATATAAAGCATGAAGAACAAGTGTAACTCTTGAATTATACATGTATAACACAAGTTTTTAATAAGATTTGCATATGATATAAACAAATAAATCAATATATGTTGACACTCTAAAAAGACAAAAGACTCAGACTTCTCTTCAGCCGGTCTTAACGATGTCTAACTTGTCAACAGTTACAAAAGACAAGTCTTAGACAAGCTGACGACCAGTTTTTGCCCATCTCTGAGGGACAAAGCAGCGACTTGAACTCTTCTGATTCAGTGAAGCAGACAGTAAGTCAAGGTTTCTTATGAGGAGGCTAAAGCAGGCCTATGAAGTTAGGTAAGATCAAACACCTAGCCTTGCATGAGCCTAAAAGAGAGCAAGCTTCACTAAAAGGCCGAAGCCACTAGCTTCGCACAAAGCTCCCATTAGCCCCGCTGAAGGCTAACTTTAAGCTTCACTAGAAGCTTTACCTCTAACTTCACTGGAGATGAAGTGGTTCAACTCTGCTCTGAGCTAACTCTTTGCTTCGCTTAAAGCAAAGCTTCACCCAGCTCTACTCTGAGCTAAGTTCTAGCTTTGTTTGAAGCTCTGGAAGCTCTGGATATAGCTTCGCCTAAAGCTCCCACTTAGCTCCGCGGTGAGCGCTATCAGATCATCAATTGTTGTCTCAATATCACACGAGGGATTAATGGGTGAATTCTGATACTTTAGTGGGGTTAATGCCACTTTAACTGGACAGTTACACCTGCTCACTTCGTCCCACATTAAGTGGAGACAATTAAGCCATGATGGCTATTAATAGTTCGCATGAACTTTTTAGCTTTGCAAGAAGCTCGCAGATAGCCTCGCGGCAAAACTATTTCTAGCCTTGTGCGAAGCTAATAGGTTGATTCAGTCTTGCTGAATTCGAAGGGGGGCAGTTACACCCCTATTTTGGCTATAAATAGTCCCTTGCACAACGAGAAAGGGGCTAGAAGAGATTGACTAGAAAATCAAGGAAAATTTTGAGAGATCTATAGCAAAAGTGTCCTCTGGCTTCCTTACGTTCCAAAGCACCCCAGAGACTCAGCTCTCTTTCCTTCAGGGTCTCAAAAAGCTTTCTTCGAAGATTTTCGGAACCAAGCGAGAAGGAAATCCACTCAAGAAGGCTTGCACACCTGATCGATTGCTTCGTTAAAGGGATAAAGTGATTACGCGCTGATCAAATTCCTACCGGTATACTTTCCCAGAATCCTAGAGGAGATCTATCTGTAATTTTCTTTCATTAAAAGAATTACTTGTAATTTCACTCCTTAATTCTTTTTTGTAAGTTTTCCTCTATCAATTTATAATGGAAGACAAGATGGTGACTCCGCTGGGGGCTAAGGTCTTCTTCTGCAACAAGTAGATGTTGTCGCAATGCAACGGTCAGAATGCTGAACCCGTTATCGTCGAAAACTTGGTCATCCACTTTGACCAAGAAAAGTTCGAGGAACTCCTATCTGCGGGCAACCTAGCACTCCATGCACGGAAGCACAAGAGGGTCTCCTTAGCTAAGACTCCATTGGCTACAGATCAGAAGGCAGCTCCAACTGAGGCCAAACCAGCAGCATGCGCGGGTGAGCAAGGATCGATCCAATTTCCCCCAGTCCCAACTGAGGCCAAGTTGACTTCACACGAAGCCAAACAGGTTCCATGAAAACCTAACACTGCTTAGGGTAAGCAGGTGTGGAGACAAGGCAAGAAATTTCTCTGCGCAAAGCTTTAGGCGAAATTGAAGCTTAACTCCGCCTTTCACGTGAAGACAAGGGCAAGATGCCCTTAAGTTTTGGCAGCGTTGCTAGCTGCGAAGCTAAAGTGGAACCACAACGGCACGAATTCCTACAGGCTTTGCCCAATCCGAAAGCGTTGGCTTCCAGTGCTAAGTTCGATCCTCGGGGCGAAGTTAAGGGGACATCCCTAAGTGCTGATAACGCTGCTTATGTAGTTTTAGCACCTAAGGGTGTCAACAAAATTCCTAGCCACGAGGCTGGAACTAAAGCACTAGGCAGTGCTAACTACCTTCACTGCGAAGCTGGAACTAAAGCACTAGGCAGTGCTCACTACCTTCGCCACGAGGCTTGGACTAAAACACCAAGCAGTGCTAAGTACTTTCGCCGTAACGCAAAGAACAAAGCACCACTTCATGCTAAAAGCGAAATTATCACGACTTGGCTACCAAAGCCTTCTAGCACTAAGTTCGCACTTGGCGGTGAATCTACAAGTATAGCATCGCCAATCGAATAGCTCAGTACATAATCTCCTCGAGTCTCTGTACTAAATCACTTAACCCTGGTTAATCCTGATTTTCGAGTGTTCTTAACTAACAAACGAAAGTTAGAACTACTCCATACTTCTCCCTCCTGCTGTGAACAAGTAGGGTGCCAGTTGGTGACTATCCATTCAGTCCATTGCTAACTAGGGCCAGTCCCTGCCACTCTTCTAGCTCGATAGTCAGTTTTCAACCAACTCTCAGTTCAAGCTCCTGTGAAACCTCAGAAAAGGAATAAAGCACGAAATGTGCCAGATTTTTCCTCCGTATCTGTCAACATGATAGGGAGGGGACGTGAAATGCTCAGGGGCAGACGAGAGAGACGTGATACTAACTCTCCTTAATTCAGTTCTCCGGATTCAGACTATAGCTCTGGTTTGAGCCAAGTCTTAGTAAGATAAGAAGGGGTGTACCGAAGCACAAGGTTCAGGGTAGCAATACCCTATAATTATAAACAATCATCCTCATCAACTGGGGTGATGTCACCAGAACCACTAAAAAGTCTCTTCCAATGGTTTGATTATGAGGGAAAAACTAGTGGATATGCCTCTTCAGCAATGGTCTGCTCTATGCAAACAGGCAGAGTGTCGGCTACTATGGCCGATAACAACAATGATGACCTTCGCCGATGGATGGAGGCTTAAAAGCAGACCTCCAAGGTCCAGGAAGAAGCCTTGGACAATATCCAACAAATGTTAACTCATCTCCTCACCAACCGGAATAACAATGATACCGGAAGAAATCATAATGAGGAGGAGCATAATGATGATGAACAGCCTAAGACTAAAAAGTCAAAGGAAAGTTCTTCAATCGATGCCGAGGTTATTGAAGGCATCCAGGCTCAGATTGCATCCCTAGCTCATAGGGATGAGCTGAAGAAGGTAGATGTGACTCATCCTTCCCACTTGAATGGGATTCAGTGCCATACCTGCCGAAGTTCAAAGCACCTACATTACATCGTATGATAGTAAGAGCTCGCCAAACTAGCATATCTATTACTTTCGGTCCCAGACTGGTAATGTCATAGATAATGATGCCATTATGGCCAGATTGTACATTGGTTTCTCTCAAAGGAGTGGCCTTCGACTGGTTCAGAAGCCTTCCATCGGGATCCATCAACTCTTGGATCGACATAGAGACTCGGTTCCTCTCTCATTTCTATGAGGATGACACCGAGGTAACCATGGATAAACTTCTTTCCACCATACAGAAGAATGGAGAATTTGTCCGTGATTACATTGAAAGATTTAAGAACCTATCTCTGATGTGTCCAGCAAGGATGCCATTACCTATGCTATTGCAGACATGTAGGCACAACTTTTGGACCAGGTAGAGATTCGCATTGGAGCTGTTAAGGCTCACATTTGGAAAGAGCTAGTTGAGCAAGTTGAAATAGCTGAGAAGTTGGCTAAAAAATTTGAGCCGTCCATACCTAAAGTGAGATGGGGTGTGAACAATAAAGGACGCAGCGAAATGGCACAGTCTTCCTAAGCAAAAGGGAAAGAAACCATGTCTGTGGAGTTGTCGGGGGAAGTTCCTCCGAAAGCCAAGAAGAATGATGCCAGTAATAAGGAGTTCAAGTTTTCTTCAAAACAGTACTCTTTCAAAGATGAGCAGGTGGTTACAATATTCCATTTGCTTCAAAAAGGTAATAAGTTAAAGCATCCAGAGGTTCGATGCCCTAATGAAGTGGGATGCATTAACGATCCGAACTACTACCTCTTCCATAGGATGGTTCACCATCCTACCCACAAATACTTTGTCCTCAAGGACAAGATTCAGACTTTGGTCGACGCTGGAGTTTTGACTTTAAAGTCAAAACAAAAGAAAGTCACCGCAAACATGGTGACTCTTGAGTTCGGCACTCTACCGAAGGTTACTGTCCCCGACGGACATCCTCCAGTCTCTAAGGCACGACTAGGCGTAAGTAATCCTTCAGCAAAGCAATAAGAGAATAAGGGTCTCTTTCCACTGACGTTGAAGACTAGGGAAATCATGTGGGTGCACCCAAATCTTGCCAAAGATAAACAATGAGATTCCAAGAAACCCAAGCCAAAGGGAAAATCCTACAATATTGTCTCTATTTCGTCAGATGATGATAACGTAACAGTATCTTCTCTTAGTGATTCTGAAAACGAGAAGCATGCCTCTCACAGCAAAGTATGCTACACCCCAACCCACAGGTACTCGATCTGAGAAATCATACCTAAGACAGTACGAGAAAACTACTGACGAGACATAACAACCAACGACGTCAGCAGAAATACCTGTTCTGGCTTCAGTCCCAACTCCAGGAAAAGAAAAGCAAAAAGAAGTTTGGTTTGACTGAGTGTTGAAGAAAACATCGGGTCCGGGACTTAATACCCCTTTCTGCTTTGATATATTGGCACAACTAGCCAATATTCTGGCTCGGATCACTATATACGAGTTGCTTCGCCTCTCAAAAGAGGCAAGAGAAGCACTCAGGGATGCACTGGCTAATTCAGAATTATTTCTAACACACATGCCAGAGGCATCTGAAGATGACAGTCAATCTTTGTGTCCTGAATAGCATCATGTACAGCTGAGAATACCTGCCATCACCTTCACTGCTGGGGACATGCTCCTCAAAGATAATAAACACGATCGACCCTTATATTATACTGGATACATCGGCTCGACGTGCATTGAGAGGGTACAGGTTGATCCAGGGTCTGCACTCAACATCATCCCAAAAAGGCTCCTTTACTTTCTTGGGATACCGCTTAACAGGTTATCAGCAACGACTACCACAATATATGGCTTCAATGCAGGAAATAGTCACCCATTAGGAAAGATTCAGCTTCGCTGATGAATTGGAGACCTAAAATCGGTGGTGACATGTTACGTCATCGACACTGACACATCATATAATGTATTGCTCGGGCAGCCTTGGATTCATGCTAATTGGATCGTTCCTTCCACTCTACACCAATACATCAAATATGTGAAAGATAATACAATATTACGAACAGTGTTTGCCGAAAAATAGCCGTTAAAGGGTGTCAAAAACTACTTTACTGATGCTCTCCTCTATCACGAAACCGACAAGATAACAAAAGAACCACTGCTTGAAAGCGACGATAGTGGCAATGAAGTGGATTAAGAGGCAGAAGAAGACACGCCAGCTACTTTTACTTTCAAACCAATTGTAGCATATTTAAATGATCTTGAATGTAATAACCCCATTGAGAATGATGACGAATGGGTGATCAATGAGAATGTTACTTTTGATTATCCCGTGAGTATTGATGTATTTAAATCTGTAGATGATAGCTCCCTACACATGCCCTTGTCCATGTTAAGCATGACAAGTATGCCTGTAGAGAATGGTGAAGGATCTGTCTTTGTGATCCCTCCATCCAAAACGAGTTAATTGCCTATTGTATTCGGTAGGATCCAACCCCGAATGTCTGCAATTACAGACTTAGGCTCGGACTCAGAGACCCCGCAATTTTTTCATTTTGAACGATTGATCGGGGGAAAACCGCGCACGAAAAGTGTATGTTTTGAAATCAATAGTTAAAAGTGCGTGCTTTGGCTTCCTCGATACTTCCGTCATAGCATAGAGGCTAAAACGAGTCAAATCCATAAGGACAGGAGGCGATAGAAGCTTACACGGTATGTTCACGTGTATGTTAAGTGTTCTTCAATGTTTGAAAAAATGAAAAGAAAAAAAAACAAAGAATAAAAAGAGAAGAGTACGGTGAAACACAAAGAAGTGAGAAATATGGAAAAGATGGTATTTGTGGTTTTTAATATTCTACAACAAAGTAAAAAGAGAAAGAAAATTCATGGCTACTAACTACTGGCTCCACTAACTATGCTAACCTCTTAGTGATAGTTGCCTCACATGTATCATCACTAGTCCTTGGTTCAAGAGCGTTTCAAAGCATGACCCATACGATAACTTTCACATTCAAACTCAACAAAATAAGTGCAAATTACACTTAAACCATTAAAACTAAACAAGAGTAAGCATGGAGTAAAGTAATGTTAGCTTGTTAGGGAGTTAGGATGTTAGAGTGTTAGAATCCATCATCATGAGCCATCAATGGCTCTTGCAAGAGCAAGGCCAAGTAGAGGCTATTAGATTCATGTGAATTATCAAGTAAGAAATTAGCAAGTTAATGGTTAATAGTTAGTTGCCATGAGAGAAAATTAGCTAAACATGTAAAGAGTTAGAGAGAAGAAAATAAATAGAGATAAAGAGGGAACCTTTCATAGATTGTCACCTTCCATTACAAGAACCCTTACTTTCATCCTATGTACTACTCTCTTTCCTATTACAAGATCTATAAGAAATAAAAAATACAGTGGAGAAAGAAGAAGAACAACTAAATTAAACTACCCTAAGCTACAACAAGGGGAAAACCCTAAAAACATCTCAAAACTTCTCCTCCCTATGCTCTGAAAATCAGGGTATTTATAGGCGAGCTGGGGCACCACGGTATAGGTACTGAGCCACGCGTCAAATCTTGGTGCGCGGATCCACACAAGAGCCACGAAAACACGGCTATGGCCACGTTTTCGCGGCAATACTGTGGCCGCGCGAGTGCCGCCGACTGCCACGCGTTGTCACTTCGCCCTCTATCAGCTGTAGGTTCTAGTTTCTGGATATAGGCACCAGGTTTTGACAGATTTATCCTCCAAAGTAAATGGCTATCTTTATAGGCTTTTATTCACCAATTAAATGGTGATTTTGGGTCTTCTTCTTCATTTCATGCCATGGACCTAGAAACATGCAAGAAAGGTATTATTAACAGGATTTAATATTAGATAAACGTGAAGATGTGGTATTAAATATGCAATTTTAGAGACTAATCAACGATCAACGCACAATATGATGAGAAAAATGGGGTACACCCTACAATGTGGGAATGGCTTGAAGTTCAAAAAGGGACGACGTGGTCTTCTACGAACTTTCGTGCCGAAAGGGAAGCCAACAAATTATTATGATAAAACACGCAGGGGGTTGGGATATGTTACACCTCCCGCTCCCTTCTAGTCTGAAGAGGACAAATCTCTCCCGTCACATTCCTCCATTTCATCTGAGTAGGAATCAGACATTAGCGTAGGGGTGCTCTTCAAAAATCTCTCCGTCAATATGATTTCAATCAACAAATTGGAGCATGAGGAGGCTATTGAAATGTTTGAAACTGAACCATAGGCCCAACAACTCGATCTTCATTGGGAAAAGCGGTTTGAACAACGTGAACCGCTCATGGAGATAGGGTAATTCAGGTTGATCTGGGTAGTCAAGATCACCCTAAACCCATCTCTATAAGCAAAATCTATCATTAACAGAAAGAGAAGAATTGATAGCTCTTATACGAGTTGGGTCCTAGTTTTCGTGATCCTTCTGCTGAGTTCTCTGGATCACGCGCTTCAGAATCAGGTCTTTGACTTGGAATTTCCTCGGTCTCACCTTCTTGTGGTGAGCTGCCCGAATTTGCTGTTGATAAGATATGATGCAAATTTGGTCCTGTTAGCATCATAACTTCGAGTGATCCAGAATTAAACAGAGTAGGTGTCATTCTGATCAGGGACCAGTTCTTCTACCCTGAATGTCGACATGCTGATGCCGACTGAGAGAATCGCCTTTGTCCCATATGGCAAGTAGAAGGAGATTTCTTCGATCAGAACATTTGGTGGTCCCATAGGCTCAGAGTACTCCAAAGGAGTTTCTCCATCCATTTTCCCTTGGCTTTGTCCAGGCATTTAGATAAGCTGTCAAGAATGGAATTGTTGCTGATTTCAGCTTAGGCATTGCCTTGATGGTAGTAAGGAGTAGCGAATTGGAGGGTGATGTTATATTTGGCATAGAATCTGGCCACTTGCTTGCTGGCAAAATTAGTTCTGTTGTCAAAGATGACTGTGTGAAGGATTTCAGAGCGACATACTATGTTTTACCTGAGGAACCTCACAATCTGCTACCCATTGACATTGGAGAGCGGTACTGCCATAATCTATTAGGTAAAGTAGTCAGTGGCTACCAGCAGGATATGCAGTTGGACTTATGCTCGAGGGAGAGGTCCGACTACATCCAGTCCCATTGTATAAAGGGCGATGGGATGCGCAAGTTGTGAAGGTCGACCAATTTGATGATGGGGTGAACATCTGGCATTGTGGGCATTTTCTTACATAATTCTTGGCATCGTTGAACATCTTGGACTAGTAGTACCTATTGTTGTTGACCATACGGGCAAGAGAATGGCCTCCCACGTGGTTCCCGCAATCTCCATCGTGGATTTCTTACATAACTCTCCAAGCCTCCTCCGGACCGAAGAATCTCAGATATTGGTCAGAGTGAAGGCTAGAAAAGGTTTTTTGTATAGCGTGTCTCTGAGTATGTACCGGGTGGCTAAGTGTTGGAGTTTCCTTGCTTCTATCCTGTCATTGGGAAGTTTCTCATCCTTCAGCAAGCAATGATGGGACTCCTCCATCCCGCCGAGGTGTCGAGGCGTAGGACCTCTTCAGTTGGTTTTTGAATGCTTGGATTAGTGATATGCTTGACAAAGATTCCCATCTGAACTGGAACTCTGTGGCTACCCCTAAGTTGGCAAGCGAGTTTGTGTGGTTGTTCGCAGACTTGGGGACCCACTTGAAGCCGCGTCGGGAAATTTTGGACTTTAATTTAAGAATGAGTTGTAGGTACTCTGCCATCTGGGAATCTCTCACTACGTATTCGCTGCTGACCTGGTTGACTACCAATGAGAAATCGCAACAAACTTCGAGGCCTATAACTCTGAGATTAATAGCCGCTCGGAGCCCAGCTATGACGGCCTTGTATTCCGTTTCGTTGTTAAATACTGGGAAGCCTAGGGTGAAGGATTGTTCAATAATGGATCCTCTGGGTGGTGAGAACAAATCTGATTCCTGCCTCCATGTTGTTTGACACTCTGTCAACATTCAGGGTCCATCCTTCAAGTTGGTCAGCGTGCTTGGTGGTTTCAGGGTGAAGTCAGCGATGAAGTCGGCCATTACCTGGCCTTTGATTGATGTTCTCTACTTATATTTGAGTCCATAGGACCTAAGCTCCAAGGCCAATTTTGATATCCATCTGGTTGCCCCTGAATTTTCTATGATGGTCATCAAGGGGTTCTCAATGAGAATTGTGATCTGGAACGTTTGAAAGTAGTATTTGAGCTTCCTCGAGATGATAAACAGAGCCAACAATAGCTTCTCCAGCCTTTTGTATCTCGTCTGAGGATCGTTCATGGCGTGACTGACATAGTACACTAGTTTTTTGGTGCCTTCTTCCACTGTCCACTCACTGCTAACTTTGAAACGATGAGGTAGAAATACAGCGTCTCTCCCAAGGTGGGTTTCGATAGCAAAGGGCAAGACTTGGTATCTCCTCAACTCTTGGAAGATCATTTCACATTCCTCGTTCCAGCGGAAATCTTCTCCATTTTTTTCAAGGCTAGGAAGAACAACTTGCATTTGTCTATAGATCGACTGATGAACCGATTGAGGGCAGCAAGATGTCCATTCAGCATTTAGACCTCCTTCACATAGGCGGGTGATCTTATGCTCAGAATTATTGATATCTGTTCAAGTTGGCCTCAATGCCCTGTTAGGTGACCAGATACTGAAGGAACTTCTTAGAGGCTACTCTGAATGTTCACTTCTTGGGGTTGAGCTTCACCTCATATTGCCTAAGAAGATCGAAGGCTTTGCTCAAATGTTGGAGGTGATTTGTGCGTTGCACACCTTTTACTAACATATCATCCACATACACCTCCATGATGTTCCCGATAAGATCCTTGAAGACCTTGTTTACCATCTGTTGGAAGGTGGCCCCTGCGTTCTTGAGTCCAAAAGGCATCACCTTGTAGCAATAAATTCCTTGACCTGTGATGAAGGTTGTCTTATCTTCATCTGACGGATGTATTTTGATCTGATTATAGCCAGAATAGCGTCCATGAAGCTAAGGAGCTTGTGGTCGGCCGTGACTGTTACTAGTTGATTGGTTCTCGGGAGAGGATAATTATCCTTTGGACATGCTTCGTTGAGATTTGTCGTTGAGATTCGTAAAATCGATGCGACTCTCCACTTCTCGTTCTTCTTTTTACGAGGACAGGATTAGAGAGCCACTCGGGATAAAATGTTTCTCAAATGAGGCCAGCCTGAAGCAGGCGATCGACTTCATTACTGGTGGCGCGACTCCTTTCTTCGTTTATTCTCCTAGGCTTTTGCTTCACTGGTTTAGCGTCTGCCCGTATGGAGAGCTAGTGACAAATGACTTCGGGTCGATTGCTAGCATGTCGGGGGAGGCCACACGAAGACGTCTGTGTTCTTTGATAACAATCATTTGAAACAGTATTTTGTTTTGGTGGTGTAGGTTTAGTCGATTCGAAGGGTTCGTTCGGGGTGGTGAGGGTCCACCTCGAATGACTTCAACTCTTCCTCAGTCCTTTTGTCAGGATATTCTGACTCGATGGGTATGTCGGAGTCTAGGATCCTGCTGAACTTTGATTGCTATTATTAGTAATCCTCTTCTACTTCTTATCTGCGGGAGAGTCATCATTAGGTTCTACTCAGGATGCTTTTTACGTCCAGCCAGATCTCTTTTAGGCTACTGCAACAGCTATTTTGGCCATCGCCTGGTTGCCCCTTATATTGGACGTCGCGGATGGCGTGGGGGATTTCAATAACTAATGATGGGTGGACAGGACCTCTCTCACCATGTGGATCCATGACCTTCTGAGAATGGCATTGTAGGGGATAGGACGTCCAGGATGTTGAATTTCGTGATGATGTTGTATGGATCAACATAGACCGAAACTGAACCATGCCAGGAGAGCGTGCTTCATTCCATCAAATTCGTAGAGAAGTGTCTAAGTTTGGGGATGATCAGTTTTCGAGCCAGTTCGGGAGCATCGTCCATCTAACCTAGGGCATGACCATAGAGGATGTTAATGCTACTCCCCATCTACCAAGATTTTCGACACTTTACAGCATCTGATATGTGCCGCACCATTAAGGCAACATTGTAAGGGAAACGCACGATGCTCATAAGAAAAAGACTGGCCTATCGGGAGATGTAAGGGGGAGAGTCACTGATGCTAGATGATTGTCCCTCCGGGCTTCATTGACTAGAGGGTTCTCTCCTTGTTAGTGTTACTCTCTATCGGGGAGTTTTCAAAAATGGCATTTACTTCTCAATACTGGACGAGAGTACTATCATGTTGTTCTATTGGATCCTCAAGCTACATCTGCACCCTAACCTCTGAAGAAAGTACAAGGTTGAGAACAAACTCCCGCAGGTATCCCTCATTGACCAGGTCCTGCAGATGCTACCGTAGGGTCTAGCAGTCCACCATGAGGTGGCCTCTCCCTTCGTGGAAAGCACGATAGGTGCTAGATCTAGGCCTTTTTGGGTTAGATCGGAGGCATCGGGCCGAACGCCTAACCCAAGGCAAGTCTTTGACGACGTTGAAGATTTGATCGATTGGTAGTCTGAATGGGAGGAGGTCATGCTCCTCTTCGTTCCCCTCGCTGGATTCAGCAGCATTCCTTGATGGCCTGCGAATGACAGAGGATTTTGTCTTGGATTCTTCTTTGAGGGAACTGTAACTTTGGCTTCTCGAGCTCTGGAGCCTATCTCGGAAGATGGGTAGACGTAGACCGAGTTGCCTCTTCTATTTGGATGTACTTCTAAGACCAAACATAAATATCTCTCATCCTGATGATATTATTCTTTACCGGATGTTGTAGAAGGGATTGGTGACCTGCAGCCCGCTGATGAATGCGGCTGCTATGTCCTCGCTGCAGTTGTATACCAGACCATTTGACTTTGAAAATAATTAACAAATTTCTTCAGGTTCTTCTTGATTGAGTTAGAACCTGCACAAAAAAATACAGAATTTCATAAATACAAAATAGAAGTATAAGTACTCAATACTACCGCTATAGCAAAGTGGCTATGCGGGTCGTGATCCACAAGGAGGGACTAGCGATGGAAGCTTTTTTGCAAGTTCTCTTTTAAGTTACAATCAATGATTAAAGATCCTCTTTTAGTTCTTGAAAAGAAAAAGAAAAATAAGTTACAGTTAAGTTAAAGAGAAAGTGGCAGATTGAGAAGGTGGAGAAAATGGAAAATGGATTTATATAAAGAAATCAAAAAGAGTGATAAAAGAGTTGGGAGATTGTGGTGTTGGTGATCTAAACTAAAAGTAAAAGAAAAGAAAGAAAACCTAAAAGAAATACGTACCCTTTTCTGATTGATTACTTACCTGAAATCCTTGCATGTTTTACTATACTTCAGAGGCGATCAATGCATAACCCATAAGATCAAGCTCAATCCCTATTCGCATTACATCATCAAGACAAACAAGAATGAAATGATACAAAATCTTGAGGAGGAGAACATCATCATGAAATATCGGTAGCACTCATACAAAAATGGCTCTACTGATGCTTCGAGATTCACTTGGATATTCATCAAAACTAATAGAGGAAAAGTAGAAAAAACAAGAAGAACATATAAATAAAGAAAAGCATAAAGATGTTACCTTTGATTGCTTGTAGAAACTATGAAAGAAAGGAGGAGGTTACATCGGTGTCACTCTCAACATAAGTCTCTCTCTCTCTTACTTATATGAATCTCAGTCTAAGCTATGCTTATAAATAAATAAAAATTACATAAAATGAAAATAAAAACTTATACTAAAAAGATTGAAAAACTAGCCTAAGAACCTATTTCAGCTTCGTCATTCCCTGTAGTCTCTGAAAACCTAGTATTTATAGGCAAAAACCCAACGGGGAGGAGCGTACGAAGATAGGGGGAGCAAACGCCCCCCCCCAACAGATTCAACAGAGCCTTGGGTGGCTACACCCAGGAGGTGTAGGTCTCTGATTTCATGATATGCTTTTATCTCTTCTAGTTTTTCAATTTTAGCTCCTGGATTTAACGAAACCTCCGTTGTTCTTCGACTTTAACCAATTGAGTTGTGAAGATTTATTTTAACTGGTTTTCAACAAACTTTATCTTTTCTTATTTGCCCTGATCTGCCCTGAGTTTTTGATTTCGAATTAATTCTGAATTAAATCAGAATTTTGATAGGCTTTTGGGCTCATTTCTCTTCCCTCTCCTTTAGTAATAGGCCTGCATATAAATTAGACAATAAATAGGATTAAAAACAGAGTTTATTATATAATTAGTATGAAATGTGACAATAAATATGCAGTATTAGCGACCGATCATACCCTCATACCTATCTTTTGCTCGTTCTCGAGTAAAACAACAAAACTAAACTTAAGAAACTATTAGACCACTTTCGCAGGTCACGCGATTGCACTGAGCTTGTGCAACAGGCCGTTAAACCTCTAGGTTTCCCCTAGAGGACGAGTTTTGTCTCGTGAGGATTTTCAGTGAATTACACCCACAAAATCCATAAAGAAAGCGAAACAAAGTGTTGGTATTTTGAAAACTCATTTTGAAAGAGAAAAATATTTGAGGTATTATTGTAAGAATTAAGTAATCTATAAGTTATAGGGAAACTGAACTTTTCATTCTTAAGCTTAGTCATTATTCAAAAACTTATTATCGATCAAGGAAAGGAGTCAAACTGCATTTCTCATCTTGTCCATTATTTTACCCTAAGTCATATGCACCTTCGTGACCGTGAAGTTTTTACTAAGGGTTCTTTAACTTTAACTCTTATACCTTATTTATTTTTATTTTTGGTGGTATTATTCTTTAATTCCATTAGGTTTTCAAATCTGCCCATGTAACGAGCCTTTAGTCGGTGACACCCAAATCGGACAGTCTTAAGACACCGGGTGAGAAAACACCCCTAAAGACTTAAGCACTCGAGCAAACAAGGCCACGAAACCAATAATTTTTATTTGTAAAATGTACCCCTTTTAGGCGTGAATACTTATACTTCATGAGACACGAATACCCAGCTTAATCAGAGGATTGATATATATATATATATATATATATATATATATATATATATTTTCAAACTTATCTAATCATCTTTTGCATAAATACCAAGGCTTGCTTAGGCTAAAGCACCAAGCTAATCAATAATTAAATTTTTTTATTCTTTTATAGATATACATATATATATTTTTTATAAGGCATAAGAATCTTTGTTTTTGAACCCTAAGTGTGTAAGTGTATAAATTGTGCATATTTCATCAAGGTAAAGATTAAGACTAAATTAGTTTCACAAATTTTCTTCCTAACCTTAAAAATCAAACAAGTCATCTTATTTTGACCAAGTATAAGAAATCTAATTATGATTCTCCTATTCCTTAAAATTGACTTAATTCCTATATCAAAATATTGTTTCTATTTTCAAAAAGTTTTTTTTAAAAGTAAAGAAAATGTTAATATTTTTTTATAATAAAAAGAAAACCTAAGTTATGTTAGAACCCTCCCCCACACCTATCTCATGCATTGTCCTTAATGTATGAATTACTGCATAGATGCATGAAAAAGAAGAAAGGGAAGAAAAATATTACCTTAAGGTGGTAGTTCCGGTGGTGGTCTGATTGGGTCAAGCGTTGCTACCCAATCAAGATAATGTGGTGGTTCACGGAACCCACCTTTATTGACCTCTTTTCTATTTACATATTTACAGTCCCTAATATAAATTGGATCATGAAAGATCCTATCATGAAACTTACTCCCTTTACATGACCAGGCTTGAAAAATCATCACAGAGTCATCATGGTCTATACCTATGTCGAACAAAATAATGTGACTTGGTGGAATGGTTGATTTGGGCTTAAGAATGATAGGTTTAGGAACTAATACTAACTCGGGAAAATAAACTTTAGGTTTGAGAGTCAGTTTTGGTTCAAGAGTTGAGTCCAAATCAAAGAATCGAAATTCACATTCTTTTCCCATCAATGGAATGCGACTATCCAAAATTGGTGATTTCATTTCTAGATATGGGTATGGGAATAAATGTTGGCTCAGAAAATTGGTCCAAATTGGATAAGAATACCGGAGTCAACATAGATTCGAAGATGAAAACTGAATCACAAAGTTGGGGAGCGGGGTCACATTCATAATCAAGTTCAATCTCATTAAAATAAAAACTTGCTAATTCGTCAATGGGTTGATAATTGTCAAGTCAAGGTTTTGTGGTGAAATTGAATCATGGTCAAAGCCTTTAAGATACCATGAATCTTAGTTTTCATCAATATGGCTAGAAGTGTCGCGAATAGTCAGAGATTGGGCAGGGAAAGTTTCCTTATTCCTACATACGTTTCCCAATCTACTAAGTCTTGCTTCTATCATATCTAGTGGATCATTTTGGAATTAAATCATGGATTCCATACTCTTTTCTAAGTCGGCATGTTCTTCTTGAAAAATAGAGTAAGGATATGTGATTTGAAAATTTTGACAAGATTTTGAGTCCTCTAAAATTTGAGTTCATCGCTCAAGCTCGTCTAAGGCCTCCATCCTCTTTTCTCAGTCAATTGATTCTTCTAATGGTTACTCGGGAGAAGGAGTAAATGAAGCTGGATGTTGGTAAGGTGGTTGACAATATGACTCAAGGGAGTTGTATCCCATTGACTCTGTGAAGAGTAGTGATGATTATTCAAGTCTTATTCATAGTATTGGGACTGGGGCATGTATTGATTCGGATAAGACCAATCCGGCACACTAGGTTGATTAAAGTTATGACATGTCGGGTTGGTATTTACCATTAAAATTGGAAAAATTATTGTTATAAGCAATATCACACGTGTAAAAATTAAACAAAGAAAAACAAACTAACTAACTAAAAGAAAAAAATCTAATCTAAGTTAAGGTAAACCATAGACCTAGACGACTCCTACCTTGTTAGACTATCCACGAGGGTATATTGTCAAATCTGACCACAAGTTAATCGGCCAGGTAGGGGCAAGATCATTAGGAGGTATCCGTGCCTAAGCAACAGCTCTAATTATGCTAAACTACCAACCTTCAGGGTTTCGCCCCTCAATCCCCAACCTTAGACACCGATTTAGCAAGAGTCTAATTTAAATTAACTTCCCCCTTAGGTCAGTCTCCAATATGAGTCCGAGATGTCCCTAGGGCCAACGCTACTCAGTTTTAGTTAGGCTTGGGTTAGTGAATGAGGAGATTGTTTGTGGGCTAAGGGAGGATAATGACTTTCCCACCTTACCTTGTTTATAGGACAAGCCCTTAAATCAATTTAGTGCAATGTGTACATGAAAAGCAACACTTAAGCAATGTAAACAATTCAAAAGTATTCCTATGCTACATGTTATGCATCCGTACCTTTGCTCCAGCACTCTTCAACAGTAATGTAAAATATAAACGAATTAGACACGTGCCTAAATGCAAAGTCTAAACCGTTTTTAGCATTTAACAAACATCAATTTACTGTTGAGGTTAGAAAGTATGGACAGTGAGTAAATCAAGAAAATAAATAGCTGTAGAATTTTATCTTTGCAATTCAGCCAACCTGCAAAAATACAAGTTAGTAGTTCACTCAGATTGCCACTGGAATGTAGCAAATCTGAGGGATTCTTGGCTCTGCTTTCTTGAGAAGAGTCTAGGGCCACTTATATGTCCACTGCAGCAAAAATTTTCTTGATATCTGCACATCAAGAACAAAGAAGAGATTTAACCAAAAATATAAACTTTAAAAAGAGAATTACTTACCGTCCCTCCCTGGCAACGGTGCCAAAATTTGATTGAGTTGGAACCTGCACACAAAAATACAGAATTTCAGAAATACAAAATAGAAGTGTAAGTACTCAATACTACCATTATAGCAAAGTGGCTATACGGGTCGTGATCCATAGGGAGGGACTAGCGATGGAAGCTTTTTTTACAAGTTCTCAATAGTTAAAGATCTTCTTTTAGTTCTTGAAAAGAAACAGAAAAATAAGTTACAGTTAAGTTAAGGAGAAAGTGGTAGATTGAGAAGGTGGAGAAAATGCAAGATGAATTTATATAAAAAATCAAAAAGAGTGATAAAAGAGTTGGGAGATTGTGGTGTTCGTGATCCAAACTAAAAGTAAAAGAAAAGAAAGAAAACCTAAAAGAAATACTTACCCTTTTCCGATTGATTACTTACCAAGAATTCTTGCATGTTTTACCTTACTTCGGAGGTGATTAGTCACATATATTGCATTTACATTGTAACCTTACCATACTTTTTCGCTAATAAATCCTATTAATAAGTCTTCTTTTTCTTTGTTAAATGTAGGCCCAAGTGCTAAAAGAAAGAAAAGAGAAACAAGCCCAAAAGCCCACCAAATTCTGATTTAATTCAGAATAAATTCGAAATGAAGAAATCAGGGCAAAATCTTGGCATATCAAGAGGTTGAGAAGAATCCTCCTTGAATCAAGCGGTTGAAGCCACATAATCAAAGGCTGTTTCGTCAACTTTTGGAGCAGAAACAAGAAAACCAAAAAAGATACGGGAAATACAACAAACCAGAGTTCTCCCCCAATTGGGTGTGGCCACCTGGCCACACCAGAGCCGCGGAAACGCGGCCTAAGCCGCATTGTCGCGGCCAAGTAGAGGTTGTTGGGGGAGCGTTTGCTCCCCCAATCTTCCCGGGATCCTCCCTTGTAGTTTTTCCCTATAAATACTGGTTTCAGCAAAGAAAAATGGAGCGAAAATTAGGATTAGAATTTGTGTTTATTTTCTAAGGATTTAGGTTCTTTGTTAGCTAGCGCAAAAGTTGTAATCTTGTTTTTTAATTTGTAGTCCAGTATCAAAACTTGTGAGAGAGAGGAATTGAGTGCTTGTACTTGAAGATTGAAGTGACATCAATACAAGAGTCGAGCCGCGTTTTCTTCCACTTGTAGTACGGTATGGTTTGCATTATTTCTATGTTTTCTTCTTCGTTTTCCAAAGGCAACTAAAACGTTTTCTGGGCTCGCTATTGTAACTCTCTCTTGTTCTTCTTCTCTTCTGTTTTTAAAAGAAAACGAACCAATGAATCATTTGTATGCCTTACTTAAAGCCTTTCTTTTTGAAAGTGTTCTTGAAGGCACATGAGGATGGGTTTGGATTGTTAAACTCTCACTTCTTTCATGAACGTCTTTTGAATTGTTTTTACTTCATTCTTACTTCTTCGCGCTTGATGATTTAATATTCAATTCTAAACGATTTCTCAAAGAAAAGACTAAACTCTTCCAACATCTTATGTGCTTTACTTCAAACTTTCTAAAAATCAATTTTAAGTTTTGCCTATGATCAATTTGAGGCACTTAAGATTTTAATAGAAGAATGAACAATTGAGTAGTGAGATAGTGAGCCCAGATTTGCTTCATTATTATAATCAACAAAACAATCTTCAAACTTTTTAAATCACCTTCTCCAAAACCTTTTCTAAAGTTGCAATTTATCATTTAATCATCTCTTTCGTTCCATTCTCTTTTCCATAAAAAACAAACACAATTCTTTGTTTTTAAACGATTCACCGAAAAGCTTCCATCGCAATCCTCTTCGTGGAAACGACCCGTTAGCCACAAGCTACACGGTAAATTCTTAAACTCTTTGATTGTTCTTTCTTTCATCAAACAATTTTTGGCGCCGTTTCCGGGGAGGGAACGGTGTATTTATTTTCTAACAAGTTTTGTGTATTATTTCAGGGACTTGAAGATTCAGATCTAGCATTCAAGCTTTGCAAGAGAAGACTTGCAAATTCTGTGCCCCCACTCTCGAAAGTAGGAAACAGAATTTTAAGAAATTGCGTTGCAAAACTGAAAAATTCATTGGACTACTAAAATCTCTTTTTTGCAGGACATATTGCTCGCAAAAATTTAAGTTTTTGTATGTTATATTTGTGCTATTCTGCTATCAACCATCCCTGTTTTAAGCCAACAGTAAAAACACTTGTTGAAAAGTTTAAAAAATTGATTAGACGTTTGCATTTTAGGCACGAGTCTTTTCAATTCATTTACTTTACTGTTGAAGAGTGCTGGAGCAAGGTACGTACGCACTGCATTTAGAATAGACTCATCTCTTGGTTGATTTATATCGCTTTGAGTGAATCTTGTTTATCTTGTACACTTGCACAAAATTGATTTTAAGGGCAACACCCAATAACAAGATAAGGTGGGGATTTAATCACCCTTCCTTGGCCCAAAAATCAGATTCCAAGCACTCACAAACCTAAGCCTAAGTAAAATCTAATAGACGTTGGCCTTAGGGACATCTCGAACACACTAGGAGATTATCCTAAAGAGGGAAGGTATTGGAAATTGACTCCTGCCAAATTAGTGTCTAGGAAGGGGATTGAGGGCCGAAAGCCCGAAGATTGGTAGTTACTTAATTAAGGAACGTCTTTGACGGATAACCTCCCACCAATCTTGCCCTGACCTGGCTGAGTAGCTTGTGGTCAAAGTCTATATTCTACCTCCTGTGGACAATCAACCAGTTAGGAGTTGTCTAGGTCAAGGTTACCTTAGACTAGGCTTGGTTGATTACTATTGTTGACTGTTGGTAAAACTTGTTTGTGATTGTGATTGTGTTTGTGTATGCAAGTGTGGTCAAGAGACCCTAATTCATCAAGGTTGACTAGAAACACATCACCACCCAAGTTTGAACCAAGACCAGATCCAGTAATGGCTAAATCAACATCACTACAGGATAGGTTCTACCCCATTAGAACCTCACTTCCATCTTGCATTCTACTTCCATCGGTTAGTGAATACAATTTTGAGCTTAAGCCTCAATTCATCAACACACTCCCCAAGTTTCATGACTTAGAGTCCGAAGATGCCTACTTTTTCATAAGAGAATTTGAGGAAGTATGTCTAATGATGAAAATCTCACACCTTGTAGACGATGCTATTAGGTTGAGATTTGTCCCTTTCGCACTTAAGGACCTAGTAAAGAAGTGGCTCTATAGCTTAGCGGCCGGTTCTATCACATCCTGGGATGGTTTCATCAAGGTCTTCTTGAAGAAATTCTATCCAATTCATAAAATCGCTCTCATTAGGAAGACGATCATGCAATTCAAGCAAGAACCTAGTAAACCGTTCTAGAGGTACTTTGAACGCTTTAAGGACCTCCTTATCCAATGTCCACATCATGGAATAGAGAAATGGCAGTAATGCCAAATTCTTTATGACGGTTTAGACTAATCGATCAAAACCCTCTTAGAAAGTATGTGCCAAGGGGGTTTCTTGCAGAAGGATCAAAATGAAGGATGAGATTTGTATGAAAATCTAGCTGAGAAGACCATCCAATGGGAATTTGCTAGTGAGACCTCTAGGAATCCTAACTCCATCTCTTCAAAAGGAGGCCTCCATTCATCGAATCATCCATTGCTAATGAGGCTAAGTTGGCTAACCTAGCTAGAAGACTGGAAGCTCTAGAAATGAAAGAACCAAGTCCAGTCAATCAAGTTAGCCCGAACCAATTTCCAACCCCGGGCTGCACTTACTGTCAAGCTATGAATCATGTGTTCGAGGAATGCCCTGTGTTTCAGGCTCAGCAACCCTACCATGAACCGATGAATGCGGCCTTTTCAAGGCCGAACAATAATCCTTACGCACCAACGTACAATCTTGGCTGGAGAAATCACCCTAATTTCTTATGGAGCCAAAACAACAATGACCATTCATTCACGATCAAATCATGCTAGCCACTTCCATCATGCCAATAATTCTTCCAATCATCAACCTAACTTCTCCAATTTCCATAATAATTCTCCTAACCATCCACCTAACTTTCAAAACTATCAACAGAACTTTCCTAACCAAGCTCCACAATCCTCCTTCTAGAATCCTCAACTAGAAAAGAGAATGACTGACTTTGAAAGAAACATGGAAAGATATATAAAAAACCAAGACTCTCTCATGCAAACTATCCATAGGTTAGAGGTTCAAATGAGTCAACTAGCCAACCCACAGAATGAGAGACAGAAGGATACCCTGCCTAGTCAGCCAATCACCAATCCGAGGAATTCTCAACAAGCTCATTTGGCTGAGGATCATTCACTGAATCAATGTAATGCTGTTCATACATTGAGGTCAGGAAAGAGAGTTGATAACCAAGTGTCAACGCCAACCAATCCCATTGAGCACAACCACAATCAAGCTTACACCTCATCTAATCCAAATTCTTCCAATTTTGACGAATCTGAAAAAGATAAGTCAACTAGACAGGTGCACTAGCCTATAGTACCATTCCCCAATAGGCTAAAAAGTAACAAGCAAAATCCTCACATGGACAAGATAATTGAGATTTTTAACCAAGTGAAGATAAATGTGCCACTTCTTGATGCCATCCAACAAGTCCCATCCTACGCTAAGTTCCTTAAGGACATGTGCACCAAGAAGAGAAAGACTAATGTCCCAAAAAAGGTTTTCTTAGCCACTAACATTAGTGAGCTACTATCGGGTCCGATCCCTGTCAAGTGCAAGGATCCAGGTAGTCCCACCATTGCCTGCACAATAGGACAAGCCGAGATTAGTCGTGCACTTCTTGACTTGGGGGCAAGTATCAACTTGCTTCCATTCTCAGTTTATCAACAACTCGGGTTGGGTGATTGATTGTTATTCATTTTTGTATATTTTTTCACATCCATACCATGCATATTGTAAATAAAAATGTGATTTTTAATCTTTTTCTCTCTATTTTTGCAGGTCCATATTCTAATAGAGAAAAGGCCCAAAATCCCTTTAATTATCAAGAATTAAAGGAGAATAAATCAAAGCCCAAAAGAGAGCCCAAAGGTTGAGCCCAGGATCTGGAGAAATCCACGCGCCAAGTCAGACTTCCAGAAGGTCCACGTGGCTAACAACCTGTAACAAACTCGCACCAGAAATCTCAGCCTCAACGGCCAAGATTTTGCCGCGTTTCCACGGCTTTTGCCGCATTTCCACGGCAGTTACAGGGCCGTTGAGCCCGAGATTTTCTCCACCTGCCTGATTCTGGAGCCTTCTTCTCTGAGCCTATAAATAGACCATCAGGGCCAGCGTAAAAAAGGGAGGAGAGAATAGAGGGAAGAGATTGTATTTTGTTATATTTTCTCTAGGTTTATTTCTCTTAGTCTTCTTCCTCCCTAGAAATTCTACAAAAAGAGAGATTGTGAGAGAGAGAAAGCTTGTATAAATCAAGGTGTGACAACTTGTGAAGCAAGGTTTAATCCAATCTCCTTTCTCTACTTGAGCATTTTCTAGTACTTTACTTGCATTCTTTAATTCAAGCTTTACTTTCATTGCACTCTTATTCATGAATTGCTTTTCTTTTCTTGTAATGGCTAGTAGCTAATTTCTTCTAACATGACTAGCTAACAACTAATCTTGCTTAACTTCTAACTCTTGGGTGAATGCAAATTCTTCATCTTGCAATTGTTGAGTCTTCTTCATCCCCGATCGGTTACTTTCATGCTTGGCAATTTCTTGTTGTAATTCTCCATATGATTCATGTGTGCCTCATTTAGAGCCTTGTCTTTAGAACAAGTGCCTTGATGGAACATGGAGATGGATCACCAACCATATGCTATTTGTTGTACAACTTCTTTACTTCAATTAATGAATGTTGTATCTTCTTCCTTAGCATCCCTTGAGTGGCAACTCTTTTGATTCCACCATTGAAAGTCTATTTTGAAGGCCTATGACATCAATGAGGCTACAAGACAAGTCTAAGAAGATCACCCGTCAATCAAGTGGGAAAGTAACTAGACCAACACGCAAGACAAACATATGCCGATGAATCAACATGAGGCAAGCATCACCCTAACGGAGATTAGTAAGTTAGCAAGTTAGTAATGTTAGCTAGTCATGGCTTTTCTCATCTAAAAGTCTTCTACAAGTTTTCATTCTTTTAGTATTAATTCCAAAGCAAATCTTGTCTTCAATTCTTTTCATTTTATTTCCATCATGTACAAACCAACCACCAATTCTTTCATTTCTTTTTCCATGTCTTTTGCATTCTTTTAAAACAAAGAAGAACCTTCGTTTTCTATCTTCACATTAAACCGTAAAGCTTCCATCGTGAGCTCTCCTTGTGGATTCGACCCGTATAGCCTATGCTACTACGGTGATTTGGAAAGGATGATCTTAGTCCAACTCGAGTCACCATCCAACTGGTTGACCATTCTGTTAAAGTTCCAAAAGGGAAGATTAATGATGTCCTGATCCGGGTAGGAGAGTTCATTTACCCTGTCGATTTCATAGTTCTGGAGACACAACCTGTGTCCAACTCCAATCATAGGCTCAAACTCCTGTTATCCTAGGGCGACCATTCCTTGCTACTGCTAATGCCATCATCAATTGTAGGAATGAGTCTATGAGGTTAACCTTTGGGGACATGACTAGAGAAGTCAATGTCTTCAATCTAGGAAAAGAACCCCGCGATATCGAGGACCAAACATTTGAAGTCAACCTAATTGAGAACTTGACAAGTGAACACGGGGAAGAATCAGAATTAGAAATAGAGTGTGACTTCGGGTTAGAGTCTGACGACTTTAATCTTGATTAGGTTGTAGATTCTGCTGTGAATTGGGCCTCAAACCCAATTTCACCAACAATGGAGCCAAAAGATTTGACTAGTCCTTCTAGTGAGCCTTCCTCCTCCTTAGAATTGAAAGCCTTACCTGCGCATCTCAAGTACGCCTATCTAGGCGAACAAGAGACCTTTCCTGTCATCATTACCTCCCATTTAAATGACGGGGAAGAAGAAGATCTGAAAGCTATTCTAAGAAAACATAGGGAAGCCATTGGGTGGACTATGACCGATATCAAGGGATTAAGTCTGACCATCATTCAACATCGCATTCATCTCAATGAAGACGCCACACCTAAAAGAGACCCACAGCGTAGGTTAAACCCTATAATGCAAGAGGCTGTTCATGCTGAAATCATAAAACTCTTAGACAATGGGATAATTTATCCTATTTCTAATAGACAATGGGTCAGTCCTGTCCACGCGGTCCCAAAGAAATCCGGTTTCACTGTAGTGGAAAACGAGAACAAAGAGTTGGTTAAAACTCGACTTCCCACGAAGATCCGAGTTTGCATCGACTATAGGAAACTGAATGCTGCAACTCGTAAGGACCATTTTCCACTTCCCTTTATTGATCAAATGCTTGAATGTTTGACGGGTCATGAGTATTACTGTTTCTTGGACGGTTACTCAGGCTATAACCAGATCCCTATCGTTCCTGAGGACCAAGAAAAGACTATGTTTACATATCCATTTGGGACATTTGCTTATCGTCGAATGCCTTTCGGCTTATGCAATGCCCCAGCAATGTTTCAACGTTGCATGTTGAGTCTTTTCTCTGATATGGTAGAACGATTCTTAGAGATCTTTATGGATGATTTCTCCATCTACGGAGATTCATTCACTCAATGTCTCCACCATTTAGAACTCATCCTCCAACGTTGTGCTGAGAAAAATCTGACACTGAACTGAGAGAAATGCCACTTCATGGTAAAACATGGAATTGTCTTGGGTCATGAAATCTCCAAGAAAGGAATTGAAGTGGATAGAGCCAAAATCGAGGTTATTGCTAAGCTTCCCATGCCCAAATGCGTTAAGGACATTAGATCCTTCTTAGGACACACTGATTTCTACCGAAGATTTATCAAGGATTTTAGCAAAATTGCTAGGCCCTTGACTAATCTGTTAGCTAAGGATGTGTCCTTCACTTTCAATGCTGAATGCATAAACTCTTGGGAGAAGCTTAAGAGAGAGCTTATTTCTGCACCAATCATATCCGCACCGGATTGGTCTAAGCCGTTCGAAATCATGTACGATGCTTCAGATTTTGCCATAGGCGCTGTCCTAGGACAACGCATTGATGACAAGCAGCATGTGATTTACTACTCTAGTAGGACTCTCAACGATGCTCAATTGAACTATACTATGACTGAGAAGGAATTCTTGGCAGTAGTGTTTGTCTTAGAGAAATTTCGTCCCTACCTGCTAGGGTCCAAAACAACCATTTTCACCGATCATTCTGTGCTTTGGTACCTCATGATGAAGAAGGATGCCAAGGCCCGACTCATTCGTTGGATCCTCCTTCTTCAAGAATTTGATCTTGAGATTCGAGATAAGAAAGGCATAGAAAATGTCGTTGCTGACCACCTCTCACGGATCCCTAATTCTCCATGCAACGAATTACCCATAAATGAGGATTTTCCTGATGAACATCTCTTAGCTTTCTCGAGGGAACCTTGGTTTGCTGATATAGTGAATTACTTAGTCACAAACCAAACTCTGTCTCATTGGTCCAAAAATGATGTTTACCGGTTCTTATCTCAAGTCCGGTATTTCTTTTGAGAGGAACCGTATCTTTACAAGTACTGTTCTGACCAAATTATTAGGAGATGCATTCCCGATGAGGAGGTTAAGAGTGTTCTCTCCTTTTGTCACGAACTTGCATGCGGTGGACACTTTGGTCCCCGCAAGACTGTTGAAAAAGTGCTACAAAGTGGGTTTTATTGGCCCACTTTGTTCAAGGATGCTTATGAATTTTGCAAGACGTGCCCTAGATGCCAAATGGTAGGAAGGATTTCAAACCGAAATATGATGCCCCTCAACCCAATTCTAGAAATAGAACTCTTTGATGTTTGGGGCATCGACTTTATGGGTCCATTTCCTAATTCATTTGGGAACCAATACATATTGGTTGGTGTGGATTATGTGTCTAAGTGGGTAGAAGCCATTCCTTGTAAAACTAATCATAACAAAGTTGTCATAAAGTTTTTGAAAGAGAACATTTTTTCACGCTTCAGAACCCCTCGTGCTATCATCAGTGATAATGGCACTTACTTTTGCAATAGATCTTTTGAAGCTCTTATGCGAAAGTATGCCATAACTCACAAGTTGTCCACACCTTATCATCCTCAAACCAGTGGGAAAGTTGAGATTTCCAATAGACAAGTCAAGCTTATCTTGGAGAAAACTATGAACAAAATCGGAAAGATTGGTCCATCAAACTTGTAGATGCTCTATGGTCCTACAGGACCGCTTTCAGGACGATTCTAGGAATGTCTTCTTATAGGTTAGTCTATGGCAAACCTTGTCACTTGCCCGTTGAGTTAGAGCACCGAGCCTTATGGGCAATCAAGCAGTTGAATTTCGACTTGACTAAGGCCGCTGACCTTCGGAAATTACAAATTTCCGAATGGGAGGAATTGAGAAATGAGGCCTATGAAAATGCTAGGATCACTAAAGATAGAGTCAAGATTTTCCATGACAAGCACATCATAAGAAAAACCTTTGTCCCTGGACAAAAAGTCTTACTCTATAATTCTAGGCTTCATCTTTTTCCAGGAAAATTGAAATCGAGATGGACTGGGCCATTCGTTGTAAAAACCGTGTTTTCACACGGTGCAGTTGAGATCAGTGACACCAAGAATGGAAATAACTTTAAGGTAAATAGTCAACGCCTTAAACCTTTCTTGGAATCGGTGCCGGTAAATGAAATGGCAATGGGTCTTTTTGACCTACTGTATCGGTAACTTTCCTCCTTTCCATTTTATTTCATGCATTTATACATTTCTTTTATACATTGGGGACAATGCATGAGATAAGTGTGGGGGAGGGTTCTAATACGACTGATATAAAAAAAAAGAAAAAAATTATAAATATAAATGTAAAGAAACTTTTTTGAAAGGGTAGAACAATATTTTGATATATTTTTTGTAAGAAATTAAGTCAATTTTAAGGAAGAGGAGAATCATAATTAGGATTTCTTACACTTGGTCAAAATAAGATAACTTGTTTGATTTTTAGGGTCAGGAAGAAAATTTGTGAAAGTAATTTAGTCTTGATATTTACCTTGATGACATATGCACACTAAATACACTTACACACTTAGGGTTTAAAAACAGAGACTCTTATGCCTTATAAAAAAATATATTATGAAAAAAAATAAGTCTAATTATTGATTAGCTAGGTGCTTTGGCCTAAGCAAGCCTTAGTATTTATGCAAAAGAAAATTAGATAAGTTTGAAAAAAAAATGTGTATATAAATCCTCTGATTAAGCTGGGTATTTATGCCTCATGAAGCATAAGTATTCACGTCTAAAAGGGGTACATCGTATAAATAAAAACCTTGGTTTCGTGGCCTTATCTGCTCGAGTGTTTAAGTCCTTAGGGGTGTTTTCTCACCTGGTGCCCTAAAACTGTCCGGTTTGGGTGTCACCGACTGAATGCTCGTTACATGGGCAGATTAGAAAGCCTAATGAAATTGAGGAATAAATTTCACCAAACATATAAGGCATAGGAGTTAATGTTAAAGAGCTCTTAGTCAACTTCACAGTCACGATGGTGCATACGACTCAAGGTAAATTAATAGACTAGATGAGAAGTACAATTTAACTCCTTACTTTAATTGATGACATGTTTTTGAATAGAGACTAAGTTTAGGAATGAAAAATTTGATATTCCTATAACTTATAGATTACTTAAAGCCTTACAAAAATTCTTCAAATATTTTCTCTTTTCAAAATGCTTTTCGAAAATACTAACTTTTTTTTCTCTTTCTTTTTGGATTTTGTGGGTGCAATCCACTGAAAACCCTCACGAGACAAAACTCGTCCTCTAGGGGTAACCTAGAGGTTTAACGGCTTGTTGCACATGCTCAGTGAAATCGAGTGACCTGCGAAAGTGGTCTAATAAGCCTTAGTACAGTTTAGATGTTTTGCTCGAGGGCGAGCAAAAGATAAGTGTGGGGTGTGATTAGTGACATATATTGCATTTACATTGTCACCTTACCATACTTTTTAGCTAATAAATCTGATTAATAAGTCTTCTTTTTCTTTGTTAAATGTAGGCCCAAGTGCTAAAAGAAAGAAAAGAGAAACAAGCCTAAAAGACCACCAAATTCTGATTTAATTCAGAATAAATTCGAAATGAAGAAATCAGGGCAAAATCTTGGCATATCAAGAGGTTGAGAAGAATCCTCCCTGAATCAAGTGGTTGAAGCCACATAATCAAAGGCTGTTTCGTCAACTTTTGGAGCAGAAACAAGAAAACCAGAAAAAGATACGGGAAATACAACAATCCAAAGTTCTCCCCCAATTGGGTGTGGCCACCTGGCCACACCAGAGCCACGGAAACGCGGCCCAAGCCGCGTTTTCGCGGCCAAGTAGAGGTTGTTGGGGGAGCGTTTGCTCCCCCAATCTTCCCGGGATCCTCCCCTTGTGGTTTTCCCTATAAATACTGGTTTCAGCAAAGAAAAATGGAGCGAAGACTAGGATTAGAATTTGTGTTTATTTTCTAAGTATTTAGGTTCTTTGTTAACTAGCGCAAAAGTTGTAATCTTGTTTTTTAATTTGTAGTCCAGTATCAAAACTTGTGAGAGGGAGGAATTGAGTGCTTATACTTGAAGATTGAAGTGACATCAATACAAGAGTCGAGCCGCGTTTTCTTCCACTTGTAGTACGGTATGGTTTGCATTATTTCTATGCTTTCTTCGTCGTTTTTCATGGGCAACTAAAATGTTTTCTGGGCTCGCTATTGTAACTCTCTCTTGTTCTTCTTCTCTTCTGTTTTTAAAAGAAAAAGACCCAATGAATCATTTGTATGCCTTACTTAAAGCCTTTCTTTTTGAAAGTGTTCTTGAAGGCACATGAGGATGGGTTTGGATTGTTAAACTCTCACTTCTTTCATGAACGTCTTTGAATTGTTTTTACTTCATTTTTGCTTCTTCGCGGTTGATGATTTAATATTCAATTCTAAACGATTTCTCAAAGAAAAGACTAAACTCTTCCAACATCTTATGTGCTTTACTTCAAACTTTCTAAAAATCAACTTTAATTTTTTCCTATGATCACTTTGAGGCACTTAAGATTTTAATAGAAGAATGAACAATTGAGTAGTGAGATAGTGAGCCCAGATTTGCTTCATTATTATAATCAACAAAACAATCTTTGAACTTTTTAAATCACCTTCTCCAAAACCTTTTCTAAAGTTGCAATTTATCATTTAATCATCTCTTTCTTTCCATTCTCTTTTCCATAAAAAACAAACACAATTCTTTGTTTTTAAATGATTCACCGAAAAGTTCCATCGCATTCCTCCTCGTGGACACGACCCGTTAGCCGCAAGCTACACGGTAAATTCTTAAACTCTTTGATTGTTCTTTCTTTTATCAATCAGGAGGCGATCAATGCATAACCATAAGATCGAGCTCAGTCCCCATTCGCATTACATCATCAAGACGAACAAGAATGAAATGTTATAGAATCTTGAGGAGGAGAACATCATCATGAAATATCGGTGGCACTCACACAAACATGGCTATACTGATTCTTCTAGATTCACTTGGATATTCATCAAAACCAAAAGAGGAAAAGTAGAAAAAAAGAAGAACATATAAACAAAGAAACGTATAAAGATGTTACTTTTGATTGCTTGTAGAAACTATGAAAGAAAGGAGGAGGTTATATCGGTGTCACTCTCAACATGAGTCTCTCTTTCTTACTTACATGAATCTCAGTCTAACGTATGCTTACAAAGAAATAAAAATTACATCAAATGAAAATAAAAACTTACACTAAAAATAATGAAAAACTGGCCTAAGAACCTATCTATAACGCCCCGATCCTGGCGGATACGGAGACATTACTGCAACGTATATACGCAAGTCAGAAGTACCTTCACGTATATACGCTAAGCATCAGTACAGGCAAGAATCAGAGTACGGAAGTAAGTGGTGCATTATACATTCCAACATATGAGTACAATTACAAAGTTATCACCAGAGGTGATCAATATTACAATAATATTACATCACCTGACAGGCGCAATTGCGAGAATACAAGAGATATACAGGGGTAAACAGTATAAAAGGCACTCACGAGTTACAAAAGGAAAAACTCGGGAGGCACACAGGGGGGCCTGGAAGGATAAGACTCTGGACGGTCTGCTGGAGATCCACGCTACCGCTGCGCCACTCTGATCAGCAACTGGGAGAATCCACACGCTCCAAGCTCCATGACCTGGACATGAGAATCCAGGGGAGTCAGATGAAACTCCCCAGGCGAGTGGTGATACAAAAGCCAAGTGGCGAGCAAGGATGAGCACAAGTGTGCATTCAGGCATGGAAGGTGTGAACAGGTATGACATAATCATCATAAAACAGGAAGTCCGATATAAAACCCGATTACGAACAAAACAGATTGTATAAGCTTAGGTCACGGCTCCATGAGACTAGTACATCGAAGGAATAATCCAAACAAGGAAACCCTCATCTATATACCTTTATCTCATATTATCGTAATCCAAGCACATACAATTCGAGTTACAAAGTGGTCATAACAGGAATCAGAACAGGAGTCATAACAGGTATCATAACAAGCATACGGGTGTCATAACAAGAATCATAACAGGCATCATAACAGGAGTCCAATACAGGTGTCATAACGGGAATCATAACAAGAGTCATAACAAGAATCATAACGGGCATCATAGGGGTCTTTTATTATTATTATTACTCGTCTGACCCATATATCTCGGTATGTGTCCTGGTGTACAGTCCAACACACATACATCCATATATAAGCAAGCCGAGGGTTGTTAACGGAAGTAGATGGAGAACTGATAGAGCTTCTTATAGTAGTTCCCATACACCTGGGACCAGCTTGGAGGCCCTAAGTCCCCCTAACACGAATCTCCTGTGGGCCCAAAGTCCCACTAACACGTACCGCCATGATTTTTATATTCCTTTACTATAAGCAAGATATCATTCCGGCATCCATCACTTCCTCCCATTCCCCGTGCAAGTGGTCCTTTTTATGGCTTATCACGATTATCAGATTACGGGAATAACTGGACATAACAGGAATAGCCCTACAGATTCAAGAGGTGGCCCCCACAGATTCAAGAGGTGGCCCCCACCGTGGATGGTGTGGCACTTTGTGCTGTGTGGCACTTTGTTCTGAGGGGATGGATTCTAGAGGTGGCCCCCACAGATTCAAGAGGTGGCCCCCACCGAGTGGTGTGGCACTTTGTTCTGTGTGGCACTTAGTTCCATTCAGGATAACATGGCAGGATTCCCGTAATTGTGATAATCACAAGTCAAGTATTAACATAACAGGTATAACAGGTATAACAGGAGGCAGGTAATCAATCATGTCAAGAGGTTGATAGTAGTCTGGTGGCAAGTCATGTCATAACAAGGGGTCTTGCCAAGTGGTAACATGACAAGTGCTAGATGATAACAAATCAGTTGTCAGGTGATATACATGTGTTAAAAGGTATCATGTAAATGACAAGTAGTATAAACAGGAGACAGGCATTAGCATGTAGTAAAGCAGTAGCTGAGCACAACTAAGTGGAGCTGAGCAAGCTGGAATACAGACAGCAAGCAGGATTTATCCCTGGAGCGTCTGGCAAGGTTACCGGACAACTCGGCTTAAAGTGCGAGTAGAAAATCCGGCAGCATCTCGCCTAGACGAATCTAGTGACAAAGCGCTGAACGCTGATCATGGTGACCAGGCGGAGCCGAAGACCTGACGGTCCCAATCACTTCCCTTTCGGAACAGTGGGTGACCGGAGGCTGAACACCGAGAGACCTGCCGGCCCCATCACCTCTCTTTCGAGACAGTGAGTGACCGGAGGCTGAACTGAGAACCTGACGGTCCCAATCACTTCCCTTTCGGAACAGTGAGTGACCGGAGGCTGAACACCGAGAGACCTGCCGGCCCCAATCACCTCTCTTTCGAGACAGTGAGTGACCGGAGGCTGAACTGAGAACCTGACGGTCCCAATCACGTCTCTGACGAGATAGTGAGGAACCGGAAGCTGAAGCATGGAGAGACCTGCAGTGTTAGTACCACATGTTATAAAGCAGCAAGTACATCACAGGCACGGTATATGTACAGGAATGAAACTACCCTAGTACAAGCATTCGTCACAGAGCAATACATGTCCAGTCATTGGCACTCGGCCATACACAAATACGGGGACTTAGCCCAATACATGATACATGAATACATGAAGGAAAACGCATATCGACCCGACGAAGCGGGGAAACCCAAAAGGAGGCGAGAGCGAGAACACTCGCCTAAATCACCGGAAAGTCGAAAAGTCTGGAATCCATGGAACTCGCGCACGCGCCATAAATATATATAATTGTGAGGAGAGAGAAAGTGAAGAGGAGAGAGAAAGAGTTAGAGAGAGGAACCTAGAGAGAGAAAGGGACACAGGGAGACGCTGCTTGGAAAGTGAGACGCGGGGGACGCAGACGCGGGAGTCGCGTCGCGGAATTAGCAAACGCAGGAATCACAGACGCGGGGATCGCGTCGCGGGAATAGCAAACGCGGGATAGCAGATGCGGGATTCGCGTCGCATAGATGCCTCAAACGCGAGATTTGCGTTCAAGTGCGGACGCGAGGGAAACGCGGACGCGGACGTGGGTCCTGCGTCGCGTCAATACAGAAACGCGCGGAGCGCGTTAGGGGATTGCCCAGACGCGGGGTTGAGATCCGCGTTAGGAAAGTTTTGGCGAGGAAAATCACTCGCTGACAAGATTCCTTTGTTGCGCCCGACGAAGGGAAGTTCGGCCCTAATTCAAAAGGAGGGTACCGGCCCTAAATCGTGCCAACGGAGAAGAACACGGCTCCAATCCAAAAGGAGGGACCGGTCTTCGAGTCTTGCCAACGAAAAAGAGCACGGGCCCCAATCCAAAAGGAGTGGCCGGCCCTTGAGGAGATGGAGTGATGGTGGTTTGTGGAGGATTTTTGATGGTGGTGGTATTTTTGGAGAAGGTAAAGGAGAAGTGGAAGCTTTGGAGTTTGTGGTGCTTTCCATGGAGATGAAGGAGGAAGAAGATGAAGGTAAGGAGTTAGAGGAGTTGTAGTGGTGGTTGTTGTGGTGGAGATGAAGGAGGAGTTGGTGGAGGTTAAGGTTTTGGTGAAGAGAAAGAAGAGAAAATGAAGTGAAATGGAGAAGGAAAGGTATTTATAGGATTTGAGTTTGTAAAGTGATGCAAATAAATAAAGGAGAGGGGGTTTTTGCAAAATGGGGAGATGAGGTGACTCTCTTGGCCACTTGGCTTGTTGTGATGATGAGAGAGGAGTGGGGTGTCTTGGAATGACATTTGGAAGAGAAGGAATTAATGAGAGAGAGAAAAGAGGATATCATAATGGTGTTGCATACCATATAGGACAAAAGCAATAAAGGAGGAGAATCTTGCATTCCCTTCACTCAAAACGCAGCCCTCACCTGCGTTTGGGCCGATGCGTTAAACGCAGGGATTAAGCCGCGTTTAGGAAAGCCAAAGCTGCGTTTCAAAGAGGAGAGAGAAAGTCATGATAATGGATGGGATTTGATCTGAAGTGCATTAAATGCGAATGGGGAGGATCTTTACAATAAATGCGAATCCCAGGTTGGTGAGATCCGCGTTTGAGGAAGAAGAGAGAAAGTGGGAAAAGAAGAGTGGAATATACGGGACAATCTCCTCGGTAACTGGAAAACACCGGAAAGGCCCAAAATAAAGTAATCCGGAAAGCTTCCCAAAAATTCTTAAAAATCATAAATATTATAAAATGATTTTTGTGAAATCGGTTTTCAAAGATTCAATCTCATTTTCAAGATAAAAATCCAGAAATCAACCGTCAATCTCGTATATACACCGATTGGCCGGATTTTGATAAAATCTGATAAATCTCAGAAATTGAATTTAGATAGGAAATATGATTTTAAGAAATAATGTCTAAAGGCACTTTTAGAAATTCCAAACCGTTGTGTAATTAAAATTCCAGGAATCGGTCAACGGTACTGGCCGACACCGGTTTTGAAGATTTTCAACATAATTCAGGAAAATTCCAGAAAATCATAGAAATCTAGAATATTGGAAAACGATGTTTTAAAACTGAAATCGTTCAAATCGGAATACCAGAATATCCAAATCGAGCAATACTCTGGATCGGGCCCTCGGTTCAGACTAGGGCTGACTCCGAGTCCACAAACCAAAATCCAAGACAAAACAATCATATAGAGAATTCATAATACAAACGAATACAAGAAGTAAATCGAAAAATACGGTCGAGAAATCTGAATACGCATCTAAGTACGTATTCTGGGAGCGGGGTGTTACACTATC